>OX401408.1:35956135-36071135 GCA_947846245.1 Cerastoderma edule | reverse complement strand
CTTCTTTCACCACAAATGAACAGAACCATAGAAGATATAAAAACTATAAAATTCCATGATGCAAACAAGAGATATAGACATTTTAAGAAGAGGGGATTTTTTGAATGAATTGTGTTTTAAGTAGGGATGGGAACGAATAGTGAAATCACTATTCGAATATTCGACTAGAACTATTCGAATATATTCGAATATTCGATTTTAGAATTCGTTTTGATGTCCGAATGTCTGCATGTCCGAATACTAGTACACTAGTCTCTGTTCAAACCTTTTGTGTATAGCCGATATCTGTTTACATGTACGTGCATGCAATATCAAAGCAGTAATAACCATTATTTCGTTTTTTATCAACAGACAACTTTTCCAGTTTCTTACAGAGTTGGTCCATCAGAAACTTAAATAGTTGTTGATGTTCGGCAGAACGAGTAAAGTAATTCCAGACACGTGATGGAGACATTGTGATGTTTAACGAATAGATGTAGAAATTAGAATGAAAATAAGTTTGACAAATTATTCTGAAGAAAAATATACTTTCTAACACATTATTTGATTGGTCTTCGTGCATATGCAATCATGATTATGATTGGTTATTGAAAGAGTAATTGTTTAATTTTACGACAAACAAGTTACGTGATTGGTTGACACTGACAATTGTCAATTAGCGTGATTCACTTGATTTGGATAATAAGGAGCAAGTGCAGATCATTAAGGTGTTAGATTTAGCGGCTTAAAATCGACTATTTTCACACTTAGGAATTAATTGTTTTGCAAACTGTCAAAAGATGTGGTAATTTGTCACAGGTGTTTTACTGTGTGACATACGTTGTAAAAACATCGTAACTGCACCTGGGAGCTAGGCACGTTCTTCGATATTTGGGATCGGTTTAGAGGAAGAAAATGAAAATAAAACAATATTATTTTTTAATAAAATTTATGGTAAACATACAGTAATATGGGTTCATTAAAATCGAATATTCGAATACTATTTTGCTATTCGAATATTCGACCCGCTATTCGAATATTCGAATATTCGTTCCCATCCCTAGTTTTAAGGCATATCGACAGCTAAGGTCATTTAGCGTGGAGATCTTTTGAGATTAAGGACAGACATAGAAGTAATAAAAGAGGAATGGACCAAAATAGAAAATCCTAATATTTTACCAGAATCCGTTAATGGTCACCAGTCACCATAATTGTATTGGCACACAAGGCAGGGACTCTGTTCTGTTTTGGAGGTAATAGGCATCATCATAAATACTCCATGGTACTGTTCCTGTAAAATAGCAAATTCATAACCATACAGTTGAAATCATGATACTGTACAGACTAAAGTACTTATAAGCAAAAACTACTCAAACTGACAGGAGCTACTTCTGAAAGGCTATAGAGTCCATTGACATGTACGGATGCCATGTTGAAAAACCCAAGAGAAAAAACTTTAATAGAATGACATCTTAGCTTACAAGTCAAGTTTGACAAATTTTTGGTTGGTTGGTTTGATTGGGTTTAAGTACCATTTTCAAAAGCATTACATTCACATTACAGCAGTCACTGCACCTATCCATGTGTCATATATTTCCTGAAAATAAAATAAAAACATTTTACCCAACCCACCGACTGCTTTCCCAAATTGATATAATTTACCAGTTGCTAGAAATGAATAAATCATGTAGCATTAACTTCATTAATTGTTGGCAAGAGTAGCGGCTGAGCCAGGTAACAAACCTAAGGGCACCTGTATTCTAAATCAGGCATGTTACAAACTAACTTATTAAAGACTATCTACCTAGATAACAATGCATTTTTCAAGAAATAAGATCTGCTTGTTTATCAGCACATTATATATTCTCAAATCTATAACACCCATCTCTGAATTAAACATAAAAGCATTTGTACATTCAGTTCCAACTAATAAATATTAGTTTTACTTCAGTAACAAACTGTTGACAAATGCTGTACCAAACAAATTACACTGTTATCAATCATTTGTAAACAATCCTTTAAAAGTTAAATCAAAAAGTCATATCCTATAATGGTCCAAAGGAGATAAGAAGACAATGTTCTCTGAACTACTGAGCTCATTTCCTCATTCAATGCAGCAATACTTTTCCTTGAGAAAATGATATTAAGTAATTTACTGCTTTTCTTTGGACATTTTGATAACCAAAAGGTATAAATACATTTTTCTATGATTGAGCGGTATTAGAAGATTGCAGACTTAACATGCAAATAAAACTTATCAGATTTATATTTTAGATTATAAACACACATAAGAAATAGCTTTGTCATCTAGTTATTGGTGATAATGTAATGTGATTTTGCCTTTTACAATACCTATCTCTTCAAAGGTTTCCAGCAGAGGCACCAATGCATGCTTGACTTCAATGTCACACACTCTTCATTCATCTTTGTCAGTGCTGGAAAAGGAAACAATTTCTTCATATGTTATCTTCATCTGCTTATAATGTAGCACTTCTTTCAATAGAGGCATTATTTACTATTTAATATATCATTAAAACAAGAGGGTTATGCGCCTCATCTAAGTAGGTTTACCCAAACCTCAACTTATGACCCCTGCATTATGAACAATCATGACCCTGAGGTTACAATTTAAATAATCTTTGTAGAGGTCCTTTAGATTACATCATACACCAAATTATTTTAATTTCACTAAAGAAGATGTAGGGGTGATGACGATATTGACCAGTTTGTTATACATGTAACTGTTTCTTCTTTATTCTTATTAAAAGCTAATTTCTTTTAAAGAAACATATTCACAGTCCTTTACATACATTCAAAAACATAAAAATTGTGAAGGAGATTTTATAAGTCTTATAACTATAATCCAGGTTTGCTATTAAACTCCTTTCTCTTTTGCCACAATGAATAGCTTATTATACATTTGTTTTTCTTTAAACATCAATGCAGTCCTAATCAAGCATGCAAAAAGATTAACTAGAGAAATAGCATATTTGTCATCTGTAAACTCTGTTAATCTGGCATTAAAAATTGATAAACTACATGCAGTAGTTTTATTATTCATGATATACTTTAACAAAAATACTGGAACTGATAAAGCATGGGTTTAGAAAAACATACATACCTATATAAGACATTAACTGAACTGGGAACATTATTTCAGCCAAGGATCAGGCAAAGGTGCTCATACAATCTTTTCTTTAAAGACGTCTATAGCTTCCTTCTGAACTCCTTTTTGTCTCGAGTGTATCTCGCTCCTAGATTATGAACAACAACAAAAAGATAGCGTTAGTTCCAAAACAACATTGGAACGATTTAGTAACTTTTGGGAGCTAACTTAAAGATTACTCTAGAGCCAATCGGGAAAATGCTCTATTAGCCTTCTTAAAAACCATACTGAGGATATCCAAATTTAGAAAGCACCTAAATCAAGTATTTGCTCCTGCGTTTCATGTTTTATAACATTGAAGGCTTCCCAATTGATTTTTTTTTTTCATATTAAACGTTACCATGTAATTTTCCCTTAAGATTCAAAGTTACACTAGCTTTTATGGTTTGCCAATTAAGCAATACAACTCCCTTGTTGACAGAAAAAAGCCCATCTCAGTATAGACAGTAGAATAGGGCTCTGTCAGTCCAATATTCTAACAAACCTCAGTTTTGAATGCCTTAAATAACTGAATTTAATTTTAATTTCTCCTCATGGAAACCATCAAGTTTGTATATATTCTTTCTAATGTTTTCACAGACTTTTGAATAATCAAATGTTCAAGAGGTAACAATTTCACACCAATCATCTGGTAATCATATCATCTTAAGAGTTTTCCATGCTATTATGTTGTAACATTCATCGAATGTTTATGCAAATCTTGAAACCTATTGCATTGTTATAGAAAACAAGCAGTTTTAAAGAGACACCACAACTGATCAGTGGACAGCAGCATTTTTTTCTCACTGATCGGATGTGACTGTGTCTTTGAGTGGTTAATTCTCTCATTTCTTTTCATTGCTGAAAGCGGTGGGATGAAGACTGCTCCTTATATTTTAATTGCCTTTCAAACGAGTCTTCTCAAAGGTTGGAGTAATCAAACGTTCATGAAATGTTTAAGCAAACTTGGGAACTTCATGCATTGTTTTAGAGACATGAAGGTATATAAATAGACTACACAACTAATCAGTTGACAACAATGTTTTTCACTAATCATATGTGACTGTCTTTGAGTGGTTACCGTAATTTGCTTGGTTTGTGACAATGCTGCAATGGATTGCTGGGTTTTTCCTTAAGACAAGGATGCAGGCCAATTTGACCGCCTCAAATGCTTTTCTGGCTGTCTCAAATTTGCCAGATGGTAGAAAATAAATCGATGGCACCTGAAAAGAGGTAAAATTCATATTCAGCCCACTCGCCCCAGGACACCCTTGCCTCCTAAACAATTCTTTTGGCTTTCTTTTCCAATTCTTAAGGATCATCGGTGATGGTAAAACATTAAATGCCAGAGCAATCAGTGCGCTCAGCAAACTTATGATTCTGTGCACATTCGAGTCTTCAACAATAAGAATCTTTGTGTCTGAAAAGTAAATCGTCATGATTAATCAATGTCATTTGCTCCCCAAAATAAGGTCCAATGGAGTAGCTTAAAACAATTTTGATTAATCATTACAATTAATAATGAAAAGAATCTGCGACAAATTGCGAAACCGGTCTCCGCGAAAACCGATCACAAATGAAACGAAATGCTTCTGAGACGGAAACGAGTAATCATAACTTAGGACCAAGCTAGGAAAACTTCGTAACACGTTTAAAAAAAATCAAAAGAACGATATTTATGATGTGGCCTGCACACAAAGGAATAACTTTTAAGAATACCTTTTTGGGTGATTTAACCTTGGATATTAAAAATGACACATCTAGCTGTTTTCCTGCAAATGCAAGTAACTGTCTACATTTAGCGGATTAGGCGGGATAACAGTCAAATACCTTTATGTACCTCCAAATGAAGAGTTAGTGTCGAGAGATTGCGGTCGCTTGTCATTCAAATACCCTCGGCTTTTTCCCTACTATTTGTGTAAGTTGCCGACCGTAGACCAACAGGCCTCTGGCAGAATAAATTATGTTCAGCTATTAATTGCCATATGATACATAAAGACGTTTGCTCCTACGCATTTCCTGCAAACAAATGGGTCAAACTCGATTTGATGCCGTTCATATAATCACAGCATGCGCAGATGATCAATGAAAAAAACCGTTAAAAGACTGTCTCAGAGAATTTGTGTTGTGATTAACAAACATAAGCAATATGATTTAAGCACTCATCATCATCAGACCAACAAAACAGACGACGATGTTCAACGTCTGTTTACTGTGGTATGAAGGATCACTGAAGAATGTGTGAAAACGGGCTTTCATCTAAAAGAAAATATCATAAACGAGTTTTTGCCGTTTCAGGGTTTTTTTTTTATAGAAAACCTTGTAACGTTCGTTAAAGGCCCATTAAAGGAGATTAATGCTATATCAAACTATATTATTTGGTAAACTTTTGGATAGATTCAAATAGTTATCACCAGAAAACACCTTCAGCACAACGTAAATGTAAAAGTAAACCAGAAATAAACCAGATTAACAAGTTTTATAATTCAGCTTCCCTGATTCTTCACCTCTGACCTTGACAGTTGATACACACATTTTTTAATCGACCAATCAGAATTTGTTATTTTGAATATGTAAACAAACAGGTTGTTGATAAACATGATTGAATTAGAGACAACTATATTTCACGCACACAATAACTTATTTTAAATGAGTCTATTTGATAGGATCTCAATGCATTCCTAAACTAATTCTCATGACTTTTATGAACATGATAAAAGAACTCCATATATTTTTTCAGCAATTTATTTGTACTCCTCTCCTTTTATGTGCCTTTAAACGTTTATGCAAATTAAGAACCTAATGCATCGTTTGAAAGAACATGCGGGTATATATATAGACAACACAACCGTTCAGTGAACGACAGTGTTTTTCACTGATCGGATGTGTAAGTGTCTTTAAGAGGTTCATTTGCTCGGTTCGTTTCATTGGTGCAGCGGGGAATTAAGACTTCTCCTTCTATCGGAGTTGTCTTCCCTACGTATTGCCCAAGGGCCAAGACTCAGGACGAGTCTTCTCGGAAGTGGGAGTTATGTAACGTTCGTTAAACGTGTATGCAATTTCAGAACCTAATGCATCATTTGAGAGAATATTGCGGGTATGTATATAGACAATACAAGCGCTCAGTGAACGACAGTGTTTTTCTCTGATCGGAAGTGTTTGTGTCTTTGAGAGGATCATTGGCTCGGTTCGTTACAACATTAAAGGCCCATTAAAGGAGATTAATGCTATATCAAACTATATTACTTGGTAAACTTTTGGACAGATTCAAATAGTTTTCACCAGAAAAAAACATCAGCACAACGTTAATGTGAAAGTAAACCAGAAATAACACAATGTAGCATGTTTTATAATTCAGATTTCCTGATTCTTCACCTCTGACCTTGACAGTTGATACACACATTTTTAAACCGACCAATCAAAATTCGTTATTTTGAATATGTAAACAAACAGGTTGTTGATAAACATGATTGAATTGGAGACAACTATATTTCAAGCACACAATAACTTATTTAAAATGAGTCTATTTGATAGGGTCTCAATGCATTCCTAAACTAATTCTCTTGACTTTTATGAACATAATAAAAGAACTCCATATATTTTTTCAGCAATTTATTTGTACGCCTCTTCTTTTATGTGCCTTTAAACGTTTATGAAAATTAGGAACCTAATGCATCGTTTGAGAGAACATGCGGGTATATATATATTGACAACACAACCGCTCAGTGAACGACAGTTTTTTTCACTGATCGGATGTGTAAGTGTCTTTGAGAGGTTCATTTGCTCGGTTCGTTTCATTGGTGGCAGCGGTGGAATTAAGACTTCTCCTTCTATCGGAGTTGTCTTCCCTACGTATTTCCCAAGACTCGGGACGAGTCTTCTCGGAAGTGGGAGTTATGTAACGTTCGTTAAACGTTTATGCAAGCGCTCAGTGAACGACAGTGGTTTTTTCTGATCGGAAGTGTTTGTGTCTTTGAGAGGTTCATTGGCTCGGTTCGTTACAACCTTAAAGGCCCATTAAAGGAGATTAATGCGATATCAAACTATATTACTTGGTAATTTTTTTTAACAGATTCAAATAGTTTTCGCCAGAAAAAAAACATCAGCACAACGTAAATGTGAAAGTAAACCAGAAATAGCACAGAGTAGCAAGTTTTATAACTCAGATTTCCTGATTCTTCACCTCTGACCTTGACAGTTGATACACACATTTTTAAACCGACCAATCAAAATTCGTTATTTTGAATATGTAAACAAACAGGTTGTTGATAAACATGATTGAATTGGAGACAACTATATTTCAAGCACACAATAACTTATTTAAAATGAGTCTATTTGATAGGGTCTCAATGCATTCCTAAACTAATTCTCTTGACTTATATGAACATAATAAAAGAACTCCATATATTTTTTCAGCAATTTATTTGTACGCCTCTTCTTTTATGTGCCTTTAAACGTTTATGAAAATTAGGAACCTAATGCATCGTTTGAGAGAACATGCGGGTATATATATATTGACAACACAACCGCTCAGTGAACGACAGTTTTTTTCACTGATCGGATGTGTAAGTGTCTTTGAGAGGTTCATTTGCTCGGTTCGTTTCATTGGTGGCAGCGGTGGAATTAAGACTTCTCCTTCTATCGGAGTTGTCTTCCCTACGTATTTCCCAAGACTCGGGACGAGTCTTCTCGGAAGTGGGAGTTATGTAACGTTCGTTAAACGTAGCAAGTTTTATAACTCAGATTTCCTGATTCTTCACCTCTGACCTTGACAGTTGATACAAACATTTTTGAACCGGCCAATCAAAACTCGTTATTTTGAATATGTAAACAAACAGGTTGTTGATAAACATGAATGAATTGGAGGCAACTATATTTCAAGCACACAATAACTTATTTTAAATGAGTCTATTAAATAGGGTCTCAATGCATTCATAAACTAATTATCATGAGGTAAAGAATCAGGAAATCTGAATTACAAAACTTGCTAATCTGGGTTATATCTGGTTTACTTTCACACTTAAGTTGTTCAGATTGTATTTTCTGGTGATAGCTATTTGATTCTGTCCAAAAATTTGCCAAATAATATAGTTTGAATTAGCATTAATCTCCTTTGATGGGCCTTTGATAATAAATAGGCGGTAACCATCTTTGAAATACTTTACTTGTGTCGCATGATTAGAATAATCTTTTAAAAGAAAAGATATTCTTGCTCCAAGACGTTCTTACCCACTTGGATGATTTCGAGGGATAGAAGTTATTATATCATTATTTGATAAATGGACAGTTAAAACAGATAACTTTATCTACAAGATAATTGTTGTACATTTTGGACTAAGCTTGCGTCAGCACCTTAGTCCATTGAATTTACATACTACTTTTTGAGGGACGGTACTTTATCGATACACAAACAGCGATCTGACCCCAGTTACTCAATTATACATCCGCCTTCACTGTGCGGACTAATACCTTCTTGGAACTAGGAATGTAGTCCTGATTTACTCGCTTTGTTTTGCTCTATATTATAACTATCAAGTTAACAATCTCCACGGATGTTTCTATGTGCTTCAATTCCTGTTTAACATTTTTTCAAATGTCCGCTGGATCAATCTTAAATGATGTCCATGTTCAAAGCAGCATCCCATTGAGCCGGTGTTTCTCGATTAACCTCTGTCGGATCCGGAACTATTCAGATTAATGCGAGTAGTTCCGACCAAGACCGAGGTATGCCGAGAACGAACGAAGTAAGTAACATAGAGTCCTGGCTAAATAATCCGTCGAAAGAATGTGATTCAAAATGGCGGATAATGGCTATTCTACCTTAAACCACAGTGAACAATGTACCTATCTATTCTCTTGGTAGTACTAATAGTCCCTGCCACCCCACTAACTCCCATCCCATGTGAACATAATTGTCATCACGTGGTTCTACTGGTTTTAATTAACGTCGCAAAGGAGATACTTAAACTGACTTTCGATTGTGGACCTTTGTATTCCAAAACAGGTTCATAGCTACTTTAGTGAAACAAAAACGGTATGGTTCGGGGTATCCATATAATAATAAAGATACATAGGCTAATATAGGAGATATATATTCTGTAATTTTAGCTTTAGGCAGCATTATAATTAATTCGGAAGTAGAACCGCTAACGATGTTTGCAGAGATACCCGAATACTGTTCGTCCACCACTGCAAACTTCATGGATGCGATTATTCTCTCTAAATACTGCAGAATCTTTGGGCAGTTTTGGGTGGAGTACGTAACGCACGTGTTCCTGTTCGGTGTGCTTTCGGATCCAGATACCGATAGTTTTAGGCGGTTATGCATTATAAACGTAAGTCTTTCGACTGACTTAACGAATGATGATTGTTTTGCTAAGGTTATTCAAGCTCTTATGACCAGTAAAGGTTGAAGTTTTCCTCCATGGGCTATGATCAATATGTTCATGTGGTCATGCAATCGAGGATACCGTAACCCTTTCCCATACAATAACGACATTTGACCAGTTTAATGCAGACGACTTTGGAAAACATTGTGAAAAAAGGAGAAATTGCTCCTGACGAGCAATTTCTCCTTTCCCCACAATGTTTTCTGTCCTATCAGAGGATTATTTTTCAAATTCATTACATTCTGAAACGACGTCTGCAAAATCTTTCTGTTTGGGACAGTCGAAAATTTGGTGTTTGGGAAAGGGGTAAGCAATATATAGATACATGTCATGGGAATGGCCTCACCTAAGTTGGTAGAACTTATTGCCAAACCCTTTTGACTTAGTATTCTCAGAGACATACACGTAGATGACATTTGGTATTCTTTCGCCCGATTGAATGTACATGTTTCTTTTGTAAAGTGTTATGGCAGTAAAATATGTTTAACCCATAACAAACAATAACGACATTTAACCAGTTTGTTGCAGACGACTCTGGAAAACATTGTCGGAAAAGAAGAAATTACTCGTAACAAGCTCATTCCTCCTTTTCCCACATATTTTCTGTCCTATCAGAACATTACATTTCAATTTCATCACATTTTGAAATGTCTTCTGTTAACTTTTTCAATTTGGGACAGTCCAAACTTTGGCGTTTGGTAAAGCGTTAAAGTAACGTGTAATCCGTATTCATCGCAATGCTTGCTAGATAACGATGACTAGAGGCGAAGGAACGAAACAGAGAAGACGTCGAATGAGAAAACCGTCATCAATGAAGACGACGAAGAAGAGCAAGAAGTAGGACAAGAAGAACAGGAGCAAAAACGAGAACAAGAACAAGAACACTTCCTCCCAGACCCTAATCGAAAGATGAATGTTAAACAACTTTCTTTCCTTATACGAAAGGGGAATAACAACTGATTAATTTTCTTGGTATTTAACGAGAGTTGTCTTTCCAAAATAAAGTGCCAAATTATCGGATCAGAGACATAGATAACATGTTATCTATGTCCCTGCTCGGATGGCCAAAGCTTTAATTGTATAAAATATTATGAAAATGAAATATCTACGTCTAGTTCATTCAGACTGATACTCACAAGGTTTGATATTTTTTTAAATATACTGCCGCTGAACATAGGACAGCTTTGTATGATTGTAATTGGTATGAGACACTCACAGCAATTTATTAGATTTGTGTTTATTTCTCTCTACCAGAGACATAGATATGTATATGTCTCTGTCTCTACATAGCCTGGGACAATGTCTCCCAGAATCGGGCCTTGTACACTCAACTTACGGATGTAAAGACTGATTCCCTAGAGACCAGATTGGGCGAGAAATACGTATCGGGAACGAGAAATTTCTCTATCCGCCACAATGTTTTGTTAAATTTTGTATGCTATAAATAAGCAGTGTAGAGCATCAAAAGCAAAACAGCTAGTATAGCAAAAGAAAGTCGGACTAATTAGCCACTTTATATCACAGGGAACCTAAAATACTTTCTCTAAGTTGTATGCTAAAAACGGGCGAGACAGGGCGTCTTGGAAAGTAGTCCAGATTTTTGGTCTCGAAGGCTATTGCTATTTTGACTGACGCCTCCTTAGCACGATTAATGTCCAAATGATGAAAAAAGCTTCGTTCAAGAATCACTATTGAGACTACTTGGAAAGCAAAACTGAAGTTGTGCAACCGATTTCGCCGTCAGCACCGCGGTTGTGCGACAGAGCGTTCACCAGTCGTGCAGTTCATTTCACCAGAGACATAGATAGGCCTATTCACACACTCTTTATTTCTAATGGTACTTCAATGATGCACGGACATGTAGCATTTCTTTTCTCAACCTGTCTAGAGAATAAACATATTAACCACTAAGAATTATAAAATATAAATAAAAAAGATATAATTTGCTAGCAAAGAATGGGCGTTTGATAACAGGAACAGGGACATTGATCATAACCATACAGGAATCGGGTGAATAGGATATAGGGCGAATAAAGGTTTAATCCATGAAGAGAGAAAATAACGACTAGTCAACGTAGACATCTTTTGATGAATTAAAACCTAAAGAAAATTACAATTCAGAGACATTGCATTCCGCCTTTTATTGTTTTACTTCAAGATGGAGCTCTATGGGGTTACTGGTTCATGATTCGCGCGCTTGAGATTTAGCGCCTGCGCAATGATGACCTCGTGAGCAAATTCCGTGAAAAATATCATGGAGGGAAGTCAGCTGGTTGCAAAGCAAATTTTTCTTCCTACTCCATAGTATAAATTTGTCGATTGATTTTAATCAACTATATTTACACAAAAACATTCCATGTAAGTAGAGTATCATCATGTAAATACATGCAATTTCCTATCTTGATGTTTCATTTGACCACGTTTTGCTTGTCTCAGTTGCAGTCGGGCAACTTCCAAATATCGAAGATGGTGGTTTTCCTTTTTTTCCAGCTAAGTGCGCAGTGATAGTATCATGCCTCTCAGAGTGCATATCAAGCACACTGTCGTTTTCCAAGTAAAACACAATATGCGAAACTTAAATTAACTGCGTAGTTGTATTTTTTAATCGAAACTAGTGTTTTACTGTTTGTTTACCATTTGAAAAAGAAAACCGAAAAAGAAACTACAAATCAGTTTTCTCGTGGATGAAGTTTGTCGTATCACGAAATGAATTTTGGATTGAATGAACTAAGAAGATGTAATGTGAGGGTGTTATGTTCTTCAAGATTCATAAGAACGTTGAATTATTTGTTAGGAGAAGACTTAGTAAACGAATGTTTTGTTCCTTACCCCACCCACTTTTGATGGAGGTTATAATGCTTATACGTATTTATAACAAGCATATTGTAGAGGGTGTAACTGTGTATTAAACGATTTTATGACCAATTTTGTTGCATCCATGTCTTGGCTCTGTCATGTGAATGACTAGTCAAACTAATTTGATCCGGTCTGAATATATTCATGGCTTTTTTTCCCTGAATTGGAAGAGGTCAAAGTCTGTTGAATTTGGAAAATCTTATCGCTAAAATTGCTGGATCGGTAAGCCAAAAAGCTGGTATGACTTTGAATTTTTGGAAAACTGCATCAGAACTCCAGATAAGATTCGTTTTATCGTTATTACGAATTATTTACACAGAGAGACGAATTGAAAATAAAAATCTTATACTAAAATGAATTGAGATAAAGAGAAATGAATTGTGACCGTAATTTGATCGTAAATATTTTCCGAGTGGTGCGCAGCGTAGTTCAAATTAGAGTTTTCCGTTATTGGGTCCGAGAATTATTGGTTATGAATATTTTCATTAAACTGGTCCCCAAGCTGTCTACAAGCTCCACTTTGTTTCTATAAAGGACCGGTTCCCAGTGGCAGTCTATGATTTCCGTTTTCGTTTTCTGTTTACAATATTATTATGTCGGCTGCAAAGGGTGAACGAGTTCAAAAGAAACTTTATTCTGCAAGTATACTTGGGTTCTATTTGCGCCGAAGTCTATTGTTGGCAGTGTCTTATTTGAAACGGTGTTAAAAGAAGTTGATGAAGCGGAATCGGAGACTAAAAGCAAAACATCGCGGCATCAAGCAAAAACAGATCTCGGCATGAAAAAGTGATTTTCCCTGGTTACAAATTGAAGGCTCTAATGCCAATATTTGCACTTTCTGCAATAGATCTACTATCATACTGCATTAAGCAACCACTTGTCTGTACATCTCTATTATTCATTCCAAATCTATACAAGAATAGGGTCGGGCTGTTTTGCAAGGAAGGGTCAGGTTACCCTAAACAATTTTGTTTAGGTCTTAACTTTGTATGCACACCAGGATGGAATTGTCACAAACATATTGAGTCAAGCTCGGACGTTGATTATCTCGGCATCTAACATGGATCCATGCTGGCCTGTTTGACACTTCGACTTGGCCAACAATTATTCTAAATATGTGGCTTTATTCATCAATTATAAAGAAGAAAACAGTTTGCTCATGTTCATGCACTCTTTCTTAGCAGGCAAATGGTCAATTATAAGTTAACATGTGTTACATGCTGTATGGGTAATACCTTCCTGGTCTTGTCATACAAAAGGTATACATAATGATACTAGTGCACATGCGCAGAGAAAATTAATTGGGAGCAAAAATCGGTACCTAAAGTGCTCTAAAGTAAAGTGGTCTACAATGGAAGGTCCGTAATAGTCAAAATAATTGTGTCTGTGGTGTTATGTGTCGTTTATGATTACCAACAATGAAAGAATAATTCCTGGATATGGCATGTAGGGTTCATGATAATCTTATGTATTGATGATGACAAGAATGATATTCTTTTTGAATATTCAGCGGATATGCCCAAACTGTTTGGCTAGCATCAGATATTATCGCAATCTTTCTAGCATCAGATATTATCGTATTGTCACATGACAGCCACATGGGAATCAAACAGCAGGTCTCCCTATTTTCTTTTCTTAGCAACTGCTATACGTGCCCCATATGCTATGCTGACAATTAGGTATGGCTGCACAAAAAACTGATTATACAAATTGATACTCAGGAAAGGACATGGCAAAAAATTGTTGTATGAAAATCATCTGCTGCAAATGCGTCCAAATGAGTTTTCATTCAGATTTTATATCATGCGTATAGACAAACATCTCTCTTCATTTAAAGGCACATCAAAGAAGAGGAGTACAAATAAATTACTAAAAAAATATTTGGAGTTCTTTTATTATGTTCATAAAAGTCATGAGAATTAGTTTAGGAATGCATTGAGACCCTATTAAATAGACTCATTTAAAATAAGTTATTTTGTGCTTGAGATATAGTTGTCTCCAATTCAATCATGTTTATCAACAACCTGTTTGTTTAGATATTCAAAATAACGAATTCTGATTGGTCGGTTCAAAAATATGTGTATCAACTGTCAAGGTCAGAGGTGAAGAATCAGGAAATCTGAATAATAAAACTTGCTAATCTGGGTTATTTCTGGTTTACTTTCACAATTAAATTGTGCTGATGGTGTTTGCTGGTGATAACTATTTGAATCTGTCCAAAAGTTTACCAAATAATATAGTTTGATATAGCATTAATCTCCTTTAATGGGCCTTTAACTGTACAATTGCATTTAGAGATAACTTTGGTGTAGGCATACCATAGACTCAGTGTAACAGATTAAAGTGCATGTAAAGCCTTTAGGCCAAGTCAAGAAAGAGGGGAGACCCAAAGCAGCGACATAGTTGTTTAAGTAACATGATCGGGGCGTGTACGAAATCTTAGCAATATTAAAAGGTTTGAGAGCCATTTATTCAGTTTTACGTACATAATCTTGTATATTACTTTACACAGACCTCAAGCGACATCAGTTCTTCAGGGATTGTTTCATAAGATTATCATACCTATACAAATACATTTTTTTATAACATACTTAATAAAAATTTGCCCATTGTAGACCAATACCCTTTAAACCGTCCATCAAACAATCGCAACTGCTTATGACAATCATAAGTTATGAGCGAACTCAAAACGCTCGCAACTATCTCATACCTACCGAAATGGCCGGCAAAATATAAACTTTACCGCATTGTCATGGAAGTTAGGCATATCCTAACCGTCCTTTTAAATAGTTTACATGGCCTAGTGGTTAGAGTACAGAACTTGAAATCACATGGCCCCTCTCCGCGTGGGTTCAAATCCTGAGAGGGATATGGATTTTCATGAGAGGCAGTCTCCCGACTGACTTACGGAATGCCGATTGTTCTACCCGCCTTGACCAGCCCTTGTGGGCAGTTGAGTATGGGGTCTTCCTCCATCATTAAGAGTCGGGCATCGCTACATGACTGAAATAATGTTGATGTGATGTAAAACCCATATGGAAAAAAAAAAAAGTTTAAACCTTGATTCAAAAATATTTCTCATTTAATGCATTATATTTACGGGTTTTCTTAAAAAATAAGGCATAAAAAGAAACAAAAAACAGAAAATTGGTTGCATGATGATTTTCCAACACCGACCTGGCTGAACATAAAATGCGTAATACTGGTATACTGTGACTTGACACTTCTGCGGGCCCTCGCTTCGCATATTTACAACTTGTTTAGAGGTGAAGGAGTACATTGAAGCGCGTCTCACTGTTTAAAATACATGTGCGAATGGAATAATCTGTGTTGTGTAATTCTAGATTATTTATAAACAGTGTATAAATCTCGTTCTGGATGAAATAAAATCTTTCAAAACCTTAGAAAAATGGCCGCCATTTGTGACGTCAGCGTACTTAAGACAGCCCCGGACATCTCTTAGAGTAAAGAGCGTTTTTGGCTGGTAACTTCTAAGAGCCAAAATTGATGAAATGCGCCTGAGAGAGAAAATCTGACTTAGGAGCGAATTGGCACCAAAGATTGTTAATGAAACGGGCCCCTGGATACCTGTCCATTTCTACATTGGTTAAAATAATATCTTTGTATATATATTTTTTTTTTGAGACAACAATGTTAATATGTTAGGTTTGGGCAGATTTTGTAATCAGCAAAACTTCCTGTAGGATGTTTTTTTTTAATATTATTAATTAACATTTATATTTAGGGTGATGGGTTAGATAAATACTAGAAAGTAGTCAAGGAAAAAGTTTATTTAGATAGGAAACAAATGACCTTTGCATGGATGTGCTGTCAAATAAGAAAGGGGTCTTAAACCAATTACTATACTAAACTAATTTGTTTTAAGTAAAATACTTTGACAATTTTTGGTTTATTAACAAGGGATATAAATGGGGTTTTTTAATCTTAAATTTTAACAATTTGATTTTTAAGAAGTACAATTAGCAACCCCAGTTAATTTCTTTACTTGCTTTTTATGGACATGTTTTAATCCCATCTTGAGGAGCTTCAAGAAACAAGCTCAAAACTGTTGAGTTATTGAAAATACATCAACTATAACAAAAGTTACAGCATTTTAAAAGTTACAGCATTTTAAACATCTTGAGTTTGTTGCAATCTTTAGCCATGATTCGCGCAATATCCGTATCTTATTGATGGCACCGAGAAAATTGAGATTGATAGAGAAAATACAATCACTTCTGCAAAAGATGAGATTTTTTTCATGAAACTTGATGGGTTGATGTATTTTCACATGCAGAATCCATTTCTGATATTATTTTCTTGATAAGAGGAAGGGCAATACTCAAATAATGGAAGAAATGACAAAAAAAGGAAGACTTATTTCATTTAATTTTTAATTAAATTTCAATACAATATTGTTATGATAAATGTAGTAGTTAGTCTTCCCGAAAAATCCACTAATCATTAGAGGCCTTTTCAGTCTAAACAAGCAAATGAACTATTAGATTTGCCTGTTTATTTCCATTCCATATGAAGTCATTCACAATGTGTCTGGGGTCCTGGTTGGTTAAGGTGGTGGTCTCAAAACTTAGGGGTCTTGGGTTCAAGCCCTTCCGACACCTGTTTTCTTGGAGTGTTCTTTGGCAAATCCAGGAAAAATGTAGCATAATTGAAAAATTGTAGACTGTGTTAAACACCATTTAAACACAATGAGCAGACTGCAATTCTGATATCGAGGAAACAGTGTTAGTGGAAAGGCTTGATGAATTAACTGAGCAGATTATGCTTGTCTCTTTGTATTGGTCAAAGATGTATTTCTGGGTGCTATCAACACATAGATGTTTTTAACTTGGGACATAGGTCAAGATTACAACTGACCAGACTTGAACCTTAGTTGCTTATGAAAAAAAAAATGCTTGGACCTGAATTCTTATAACTGTATACATGGCGTTGTGGCTGTCAATGATTAAAGGTCAAGGTTTTCATCACTTGGTATTGGGTCTAAGTTCTAACATAAATGTCTCTCATAAAAGCTTTCTTAGGTTGCACATGTTTCCTCAAATACATATTACAAAAATTGTTATAGTTATTTCCTCTCACCCGACCATACTCTTTTGTATGATGATATTGATAAACTAAAAGAATACATTTATCATGAAAGATCAATATAGTAGAGGATGTATTTATATTTTCATGCAGCTTCAAAATAACAAATTCTTTTCATATTTATACATTCCATTGTTGTGATGTATTTATTAAAATCTGACCAGGGTTTTCCCTGACCTCAACTAATATAGTAAATGGTTCACATTTAAAGAAGCTCTTACCTAGAATGAAATACATTTCAATCATGAATCTTTTCTCTTTACATGTTGCAGATTAATAGTATTTCATCATGTCCAGCAGTGAAGAAAACCTGGATGACTTGCCCCTCGAATCCCCAATCTCCTCCCCTGAGCCTGGCGATAGTCATAGATGTCCATCATGCGGAGAAAAGATGAAGCAGCCAATGGTGTTGGCCTGTCTCCATGTATTCTGTTTAGATTGTCTACAAAAACAGGTTTCTTAATATTTATGAAATTATTTTAATTCAACAACTTAGAAAGTAGTCTCCATTCATATATTATCCTGTAGTACAACAACCTATAGCATAGGAGTGATAATGGAGACATCTATTAGATCAAAATGTCTTTTTTGTGTGAACGCTTCTTCAGCGTAACATATATTTATGTACTTTAAGAGTAACGAAACTGACCTCCACAAACTTTGATTCTGTGGTCAATAGGGTAATGTTAAGGTTATCGCAGAAATTTATTTTTGTAAAAGGCCTGGTATTAAATTTCGATTTTACCATGTTTTTGTATAAAAAAAGAGAATTAAATCATTTATTTGACAATAATATTTTGATTGAAAGCTTTTCTTAAGTCAGAAAAATTGGCAAATATTCCTCTAGTGATACCATTTGTTGATTAATATTTGCAACCATATGAAAAATTGCCAATGATGTTTATAGAAGACTTCTTTCAGACTGTCATATTATATGTTTTGTCTTTGATCTTAGGTTGATGAAAACAACGGTAATGAAGGACAGAAATGTACAACCTTAGAATGCCAGAAATGCAGCTTGGAGACCGAGGTTCCGGAGAAGGGGTTGTCTGGTCTGACACCTGAATATGTGCTGATGGATCTGATGGAGATGTCAAATGTGGAAGACACCCAGCTCATTTGTACAAGTTGTAAGGCTAAAGAACAGGCAGTTGCTCGTTGCCAGGATTGTGCCAATTTTCTTTGTCCAAATTGCGTGACGGCTCATCAGTTTATGAGGTGCTTTGAGAACCATAAGGTGATGCCAATTTTTTCATTTTATTTTTTATTTAAAGCGAAACATGTTATTAAAGACTGTCTTAATATCTTATTAGATCAATGGTTGTCTAAATATCCTAATAGATTCATGGTTTTTCCATTAAGCTGGTGACTCTATGAACACATGGTTGATTGCTTTACTTCTATGAAAAAAGTCTTGTCTAACTTTTTCATTTATGAATACATAACATCATACTGATTTATGTCTGTTGGAAAATGCATCAACAGATAAAAACTTACACAATAGGAGTAACATTATTTATTGGTAAATATATAGAAAACACCTATGCTAGAAAAAAGAAGGAAGTACTGGTATCAAGCTATTGCTAGATGTTTGTCACAGTTCTTTCTTATTACAAACTGTCCTCTGTAGTTGGAACTGGGCTGTAACATTCACATCTATTTTTCCAATGTTTGCTTAATGAACTTATTCTTTGAATTCAGTCTAACTATGTTTGTTTACAGGTAATATCATGCGAAGACATGAAGAAGGGGGATCCTACAGCTATACACAAACCAATTTATTGTACAACACATCACAGTGAGGTTCTGAAATATTACTGCAAGACATGCCAGGTATGTATATTTGATATTAAATTAAAAACCACTGAATCCTTCAGACATTCACATTTTTATAACCAATATGTGTCAAATATCTTTTTCGATTTCAAGTCCAACCTTGTTTACGTAGGAGCATCCTTTGGTAACATATTTCAGAGCCTTAGCCTATTACTGGTGAATCCAGGAAAACTAACATAGCCAAAAAAAGGTTGCCTTACCATTAAGCCTTTTTCATCAAATAGTTAATATCATTGTAAAACACTATTTCTGATAATGAAATAAGACATACTTCCTATATAAAAGGTACCCTCCTATTTGTGAATTCATATTGCTAGGATCAGTAATGAGCAAACCAAGATCATTTTTTATGGTGACTAATGGAATGGTAATTTTGTGATAATCGAATTTGTAATGATTGTATGGTTTGTTTAGGTGCCTAATTGTAATGATTGTATGATTTGTTAAGGGGCCTATTTGTAATGATTGTATGATTTGTTTAGGTGCCTATTTGTAATGATTGTATGATTTGTTAAGGGGTCTATTTGTAATGATTGTATGGTTTGTTTAGGTGCCTATTTGTAATGATTGTATGGTTGGAGATCACAAACCACCGGCACATCAGCCAGAGAGAATTCAGGAAATGGAAGAGGGTGAAAGGGAGAACCTTCTGATGTTAGTCACCAATTGTAAGAAGAAAGCAGAAACGTACGATGAGAAGACATCAAGCTTAATGAACTCATTTCAAGAGCTTGAAAGCTTCAGAGACAATGCGAAAGACTTAATAAACGAAACATTCCAGAGCTACAAAGCTGTCTTGGAGAAAAGGAGGGTAAGTATTTGATATAGAATTTTTTTTTTAAAGCTTGAAAAAATGCATATTGTTAATTTAAAAGGCACTGACCATGGCTTTCATTGTTTCTGATTTGTTATGGTGTTCCTACAAATACCCAAATTGAGTTCTGAAGGACATGTAGGCGTTTTTCGATACACACTCTTATTTATCAAAAGCTATGTTTATCAAAAACTGGACACTGGAAATGTTTTCCCCCCATTGTCATTGCATACATCCACAATAGTGAACCGTTTCTAGACAGATTCTTGTTTAAATTGGTTTTAAGGAGGTTTTTCATACTTAAAATGCAATCCAACATTTAATATGAATAGGAACATGTTGTTGTTCGCCAACATTCCTCGTCTGTTGACCTACCTGATTAGCATGAATTACACGCTATGCCGAGTATCTAAAAATACCCTTGGAGCCAACCGTAATGTTCGAACACATGGTTTATAAGGAGGACACTGTTTCCACGAGATCATGGACACTGTTATACAACTGGTTGTGTATAAGTGTATTTTGGTGTTATAGGGTTACAATGTAAGTTACATTGCCTAACCCTCATTTCAATCTGTTGATAATTATGAAATTTAATTAAGTAGTGAACAACAATCCATCAATATAACTTGATTTCCTTTGGGTATTTTTGCAATTGATAAAAACATATCAATTGTGACGGACTTTTTCGAGTGGTCTTGACTGTGCTCGGAAGACTGTCAAATATTGAATATGCAGCGTTATAATTATTCATGAATGCAAAGAGGGCAACAGACAGCGAATGTTTGTGAGCATTACCTCAGGTTTCATATATTATTCACCTTATATAGTCTCTATCATTTAACTTAAAGGCACATCAAAGGAGAGGAGTACAAATAAATTACTGAAAAAATATTTGGAGTTCTTTTGTTATGTTCATAAGAGTCATGATAATTAATTTACAAATGCATTTAGTCCCTATTAAAAAGATTCCTTTAAAATAAGCTATTTTGTGCTTGAAATATAGTTGTCTCCAATTCAATCATGTTTATCAACAACCTATTTGTTTACATATTCAAAATAAAGAATTCTGATTGGTCGATTCAAATGTTTGTGTATCAACTGTCAGGGTCAGAGGTGAAGAATGAGGCAATCTGACTTATTAAACTTGCTAGTCTGGGTTATTTCTGGTAGACTTTCACGTTAAGTTTTGCTGATGGGTTTTTTTGGTGATAACTAACTTAATCTGATCAAAAGTTTACCAAATAAAGTAGTTTGATATAGCATTAATATCCTTTTATGTGCCTTTAAGTCAAGGACACAAATGTTGTTAAAGAAAAAGGAACTTAATGAACCTTTTTAATCATAATTTTTTAGAGAATGACCCAGTAATAAGCCTTTCCAATCTTTTGAATTCATCATTTTTATATATTTTTATACCAGATGAAGTTACATATAAAAATTTGTCAAATGCAAGGTACTTATAAAAAAATGTAATGGATGTCTTGCAGACTATATAGATTGAAAAATTTATTTTATCTGTTCAAATATGGAAATGTATCAATTTTACTTCACTAGAATCATCTTACAGATTTATCTTGGGACCTCTATGACCTAGTGGTATGAGTACAGAATCACATAGCCTCTCTAGGTGTGGGTTGAAATAGCAATTACAGCCTTTTGATTTTCATGAGCAGTAGTCTCTTGACCTGACTTATGGAATGTTGATAGTTATACACGGCTAGACAAGCCCTTATTGACTGTTGAGAATGGGGCCTTCCCCAATCCTAAAGGGTTGGTTCCCCAATCCTGAAGGGTTGGACATTGCCACATAAATGTAATGATGTTGACGCTATGTAAAACCCATATGAATTTACAAAATTTTCAAACTGAATATATATATTATAAATATATTGAAAAACATATTTTGGGTCTTCAGTGAATAACTTTGAAGTTTCATTAATCAAAAGTATAATAATAGGATCCTTCCCTTATCCATCTGCAACAAGGTCCATCACAACAACGGGGTCAGTATTCTAGGAAATGTTGTTTGCCCTTGGTAATATCACTTTGCTTAAGTTTGCAAGGTGTATTATGTGCTCTAATTAACATGTATAGACAGGCAGTCTGAAAAATCCCATGTAAATGTCTAAAATTTGTTCAATATGAATTACAAGAAGCAAACTAGCGTGTATGTCTAAGTATATGCCAAATAATGAACATGACAGTGTACATTGTTGTTGTATTTGGTAGTGTGACCCATCACAGGTTAGTTTGCAGTGTGATGTCAGTGATTTAGAGAATGTTTTGTAAAGGGTCAGTTTTTTTTATCTGGACAATGAAGACCTGTGTTCATATATCAAAATATAGAGTTATTTAGACAGTATAGATTTATTTAGACAGTTATATGAGCTCAAGAGTTCTATCATTTTTCCAGATATCTCATTAATTTGGAAATTTTGATGGCATAGGTTTGTCTGGATCATTAAGGCATCACTTATCTTTTCTTAATGTTGACAAATGCTTTTGTGTAAAAATACAATACTGGGAATAGAAGTGTTACATGAAATGAAAATTTTCAAACCAAAAATAAAAGACTTTTATCCATTTAATGTATTCAACAAAAAACTATTCTGCCAAGGAATGAAAATGAAAAGATAATCAAAATATCAGTTTGGTGTCAGATTAACACCAAATCTGAGAGCTAAAATAAATTCTGTAAGTTACATGGTGTCCATTTTGTACTAATAAAATCTAAACACTTCTTAAATCATTGACTTATAAAAAATGATTCTTTCAACATCAATGTTCTTATTAAAGTCGAGAAAAATAAAAATAAAAAATATTTTTCTAAAAAGTTTGATTAAGTATAGAAATGTGGACACCGTAACTTACAGAATCTCCACTACAATAAGTTTCTATTTTACAATAAATACCAACTGTGGAAACTAGTAAAAGAGTTTAACAGTTCCTTTCTTAATTATGAACATGTTAATTGCAAAGTATTGTTTGAATTGCAACTTATAGTAATAGTAGAAGCTGCAACATCATGAAAAAGCGTAAGTTACGAAGACACAAATTGCAAAACCCTAAAGACGTTTTGCAGTTTACTAGATCTTTAATAAAAATAATCATAACATAACACACATGTTTCGGATGGAAAAATTGGTGAAATAAATACTTGAATTCACACATAGACAAGTAAGCTAAAAAAATTTAAAATATGTGAAACAATCACTGAAAATGATAGTTAAACACACTGTCCAATTATGTCAGCAAAATTGACAAACAAGGGTTTTTCCTCCAATGATGAAAAGGTCTGTTATCATCTCGTTCAGATCCAAGACTTGCTGCTTTCACTGAAATCCTCTGGCATTTGGATCACCTACAACATATAATATCATATGAATAACTATTTGGGGAAAAAAAAAATGCATCACACCTTTAACTAATTCCACTGTATGGGATATTGTGGTTGTTACAAATTGACAGCAATAGCAGACACCATTAATACTGTTTCTAAATAACATTTTCTGTGTGATAATTCATAGAAACCATGGTGAAAAAAGGAGAAAAAGTTTAAAATTGTGGCCATTGCAAACATTTTTTCTAAAAGTGAAACAAGGGTATTTGACCAGACTCTTTATTACGTTCGTTACAAAAGACACCATGGTGTCTGCGTAACGAACAAAATTCATTGAAATACCGCTCCATAATTGTTGCGAGTAATAAACAAATCTAAAACCATAGTATGACAAAGAAATAAATAATTACCAAGGACTACTTACAATAAAAACATTTTCTGCTTTGTAAGTTATCAATCAATTCCTCTCATGACAGCTTGTACGTTTCAACGGACATCATTTTGAGGAAGCGTCTGCATTCCGTAAGTTACAGTGTTGTTACGGACGCGAAGAACAATATTTGGGTAAAAATAGATCATACATTTCAACTATGTAATGAAAATATGTGTTTGTGTGTAAAGTTCATCACTCTCATTGCTGATTGGTTGGATATTTTTAGAAATTAGGGTATAGGATTGTCTAGTCTAGGGGACAAAGTCGTAAGTTACATGTGGACACCAAACACAGTGTCTATGAAAAATTAGCAATATGTTCTATTCTGCTCCGAATTTTGCGCAACAACTTGCCATAGTGTCATTTGAAAAGTGTGTTTAACTGAAATATATACAAAGTTGAATAATTCTGCCTTCATATGTCAGTCTATTTTTAGCAAATTGTCAACCTTTGCTGTGGACACCATATGTAACTTACGTCATTGGATTATTGAAGATAGCACTCTGACTTTCTTTTTCGGAAATTCTGTCTGATCATAATTTTGATAACTTTGCAAACCAATAATACTTTAATATAACCAATAACTGTTGTTTTTGTTTTCACATTTAAAAAATAATAAGCAAGTCCGCGAAGGCTGAATTTCCATGTAACGTTTATTGGACGAAAATAAAGGACTTTTTCGGGGGATAATATCTAATTAAAAAAAAAACTAAGACACATATTCCAAAAAACTAAAAAGGTTTTATCTCCTCATTCTTAATTGCATACACACAGTTTCTCATGAAATAGATTTTCATACAAAAAGAAATGTTTTTTAGTGAAAAATATCAGCCATCCCTTATTGTCCCAGTATTGTATTTTTACACTTTTCTATGCATTTTTCATGTATCAAAAGTGAATTTCAAATTGGTCCTCATGGCAGAATTATTTTGTTTCCACAGGATGAACTGTTGGCTGAGTTGGATTCTCTACAGTCAAGCAAAGAGTTGGCTCTAATGGAATTGTGCCATAATGTGGAGAAGTCCTCAGAGAAATTGGTAGAAAGTTGTAACTTTACAGAGCATATCTTAAACAATGGAAGTGGTGTACAGATACTCCTAATGAAAGGTGTGATGACAAACTATCTGTCCACCCTTCTGCAGAATACCCTAAATCCAGATGTCCCTGTCAACATTGAGTTTGTTACAGATTCAGGGCTTTTTGAACAGTCTGTGAAGAACACATTTGGGACATTCAAAAAGGAGGATAGCAAGGTAAGTTCCAGTTTTGCCAGCTAGTAATATTTAATGAGTTAAGGTTCTAAAGCAGTGTCAGTCTTTGACAGTTTTGTCAACAAAAAATGGTATGTTCCATGTTATATGTAATAAATAGTGAATCAGGAAGAATTTTGAATCTTTCCTTACTATACTAAGATCCTCAATGTGGCACATGAAATGACCATCTGGGAATAGTGATGGGGTCAATAGGGAATTGGCCATGTTCGGTTTTAGGAAGTGTCAACTCACCAACTATGCATCCATCCTAAGATGAAAACTGACGGAAGCAATTTGTTTTCTCACATTCAATGAGCTGTAAACAATTGTATGGAACATTTCATGCCATGCTGTGGCGGTATATTTGGGTCCTGGTATCTCGGAAGAATGACAATACCGTCTTCATAAACAAACTGCCTTGTAACTAAACTTAGTTGTGAAGACATACATAACCTTCACCCTGATGATCTAATTTTTCATGTTAGTCACCAACAGGGCATTGTCAATATTTTTCTGACTAAGGAAAGGGATTGTAAAAAAGCCATTCCTTTTGTCAGAGTGTTTTCATGATTTAAGTCATAATGTGCATTGTTGTCTTCTGTTTCTCATAATATGGAGTTGTACTTTAACTCTACATGTGGTGTTGTATCAGAACATTTTACTGACTAAAACCTGACCTCTTTTATTTAGGCTCCAGAGAGGCCATCTTCTTCCCTTCATTCTTCTTTTGAGAATGAGGGATTTAATCTGCAATCAGGAATCATCAGTCCAGATACCACCATCATGCCTCCCCTGAACAGAAACTACTTTATGAGTATGACACCCAATTCTGAGCCATCCTCAAACTTGGTAGACTTCAACTGCCCTACCTTTGCCAACCTACAGCCTGGTCAGCTTATAAGCAGAAGCAGGTCGACTATGGAGGGACGAAGTGACACAAGGAACTCCCACAGTCCAGCCATGTCAGATAGTGGAATTTCGATGGATGCGGGAAGTACGAACAGTAACTCGAGCGTTCCTCTTGTAAACATCGCAGCTCTGGCCAAGCTTGGTACTGTAGCCTACAGTACCCAAGGTATGGGTGGCCTCCCTGATACTATGACAGCGCCAGGAAACAGTTAGTCAAGATTTCGTCTCCCACATTTTCAA
Organism: Cerastoderma edule; assembly: GCA_947846245.1. Classification (NCBI taxonomy): domain Eukaryota; kingdom Metazoa; phylum Mollusca; class Bivalvia; order Cardiida; family Cardiidae; genus Cerastoderma; species Cerastoderma edule. The sequence goes on along the minus strand of OX401408.1, from coordinate 36,044,832 downwards.
TGTTGTGAATGCACAAATTCCTCCCTCTGTTTGTCACACACCCGTCACATTTTCCTTTAACATTGTATCCAATGCATTTCAAGATGAAAACAAATATTTGAAAGCTTTGTAATGATACTTGCAATTGAAGTTAATTGTGAAATAAATGGATTTTATCATGATAACACTTCCAAATCTGATATCATTAAAAAGAAAATCAGTTAAGACTCTTAGTACAGTTATGGAAATGTCTGAAATTATGGTCAAATGGTAAGGGAGAAAGTAATGTGGCTTGCCCATGTGACTACCAATCACAGAGGTCATTAGGCATACTACTTTTGATAAGAAACTGACAAAAGACAAACCTTGTTGATAAACCCATTATTTATTTGCCTTGTTTAAACAGAGAAAAAAACCAACATGGATTGATGTATACTAATAATTATATATAAATGCAATCCCTGTTTTACACCAGTACCTCTGGTGTCCTTTGGGAAGAAACTTCAGAGCCCTAGTCTGGTACTGGTGACTCCATGAAAGTCATATCTTGTGTGGATAGAATTATGTGATAAAGTTGAAAAGTGTTTTAAAGCAATGAAAATTGCTAAAGCAATGACAATTACTTTTAACAATAAACATACCAAAATAAAATTCAAGAAATTTATGGATTCACATTTGTGGGACTGTCCAATATTAAATAATGATTCTGGTCAACAATTGTGTCGGAATCGAAAGGGTGTCCAGAGTATGAGTGTTGTCATGGTAACTTTATTTACACAATACTCTAGATATTTTATACTAAAAGTTAAGTCTATCTTCATTGTATTGACTCTTCAAGATTACTTTGTAAGTTCAAATTTGTTGGATACAATTTAATTGCAATAACACCTCACTGCCTGGCTTAACAATTTAGTGGTATTTTTAGTTAAGTTTGTTTCCTGTGTGCAACAAATATTCTTTTGGTGTTATCTTTTCACAATGCTTTTTACGTCTCATGGGCAATATTAATGTCAATAAATAGCGTTGATAAAACATCCTTTCAGAAGCTTCCTATTGATGTCAAACTTCTCTCAAAAGTACCATAATGTTAAGGTTTGTTTGATGTAGAATGCCTTTGTAGTGATTCATATTGGATTCATGATTCAAAAGACGTAAGGTCCTTAATGTTTTTTGTAAAAAGAAAATTTCACACATCAGTCGATCTTAATAAGAAAATCTTGGATAATAGATTTTATTATTGTTAACCAATCCTTAAACATAATGGAAACAACAGACTTTTATCAGTCTAATGAAAATGATTTATTGTCTGTATTTGAATTATCTTAAGGATTAATTTAACACAATAATAAAGGACAAATTAAATGCCCCACTGCATCAACAATTAACATTGTATCATAAATGTTAAAATTTGGTTAAAGGAGTTTCCCTTGAACAGATTTCCAAGTATCTGACATGATATACAGATTGCAAAATTGTATATGTTTCTCTGCATAAAACCAAGAATGTATGGAACAAGTTTCTACCAACATTCAGGCTTTTTTTTTAATGTGGTGGGTTGCCAGTTTCTTTATCAATTATACAGTTGTATCTTAAATCCTAAACTACACAATGTTGCTACTTGGCATCTTTCAGCCTTTTTGCTGCACACAATAGAGCTAGCTTATGGTAAATATAATTGGCATTTCATTTGATCGAAGATTTTTTGTAAAGAGAAGAAAAATTTCTTCACAGATACTTGAACTCAGCCACAAAAGATAAAGATCAGTATTTATCACCGCTCTGAACTTGTTTTGTTTTTCGTACCTGCTATTCAAATCAGTCGATGGGCTCTCCAGTAACAATAACTTCAACCTTTTATTTGATTCTGAAGCAAACACAGCCATTCTTGTCACTGGTGGGACAAAATGTCTGCCTTATTTGTATTGAAAAAAAAATGAAACAAACACGAGAGATGCTTCTGGCATTTCTCACCAGTATTGCACATTCTTTCTAAAGCCACTGTTTTCTTTACTTTAGCAAGAGATGTCAAAATTATATTGCAATGACATGATTAAGCCTGGCTCTTAAACTTGGGATCCCTGTAATGAATGTTGAGCTTGATTTACCAACATTCAGTGTGATGGGAAATTAAGCATTTGTACAATTTTCTTGATATGATAAGTTAAACAGATATTTCTATTTAATGGAGGGTCAATTCTTTCATTGGTGCAAAGGACAAGCTTTCCTTTTTTTCTAATATGCTCTGGTTAAGATTTTTTTAAAGGTTAGATTAAAGTGGTGGTTGTTTTTCTATTACAGCATTCTGTATGATTTATTTCAGAGTATTTAAAGGTGCTTGATCACAGAAGAGAGAATTTGACAGTCAAAATAAAATGTTGAAACAATACAGCTTTTGTATTGTTTGATATACAATTAAAAGTAGCTATTGAAAGCATTATTATAGGAAGCGTTGATTTATTTAAGCATGTACAGTTTATATGAGGTAGATCTCAAAGGCAAGATCGCGCTTTTGGACTGAAATATTTGTATATTCACTATATACACTCTTAAAAGAATTAAAAACGATCAGATTTTTCTTCCTACAACTCTTCTTCAGTGCGTTTTATATAACAGTATAGCCGTTGTACAGGTTTGAAAAAATATATATTTTTAACGTCCAAATTGCCCTATATCTATGAACAAGCACCTTTTAAAATGAAGACTGCCTCAGTCAGGACTGTAAGCATTGGTCCTTTTAAAAGCTAGTGATGACTGCAATGGCCCACATGTTAATGATTGTTAACCAAGGGCCTCCAAAAAAAGAGGCTATTTCACTTCATTATTTTCAATTCATGTACTAATATTTATATTGTTTGTACTTATTAGTTGTCTTAACAAGATGATTCTGAGGAGTACCATAGGGGCCTCCTTGACCTAATGGTTAAAGTATGGAATGTGAAGGGGCCTCCGTAGCCTAGTGGTTAGAGTACAGAACTTGAAATCACATGGCCCCTCTCCGCATGGGTTCAAATCCTGATGAGGGATATGGATTTTCATGAGAGGCAGTCTCTCGACTGACTTACGGAATGCCAATGGTTCTACCCACCTTAACCAGCCCTTATGGGCAGTTGAGTATGGGGTCTTCCTCCATCATAATTAGTCGGGCATCGCTACATAACTGAAATAATGTGATGTAAAACCCATATAAAAAAAAAATGGATTGTGAAATCATATGGCCTTGCAATGACTGCATTTTGATTTTCATGAGAGACAGTTTCCCTACTGACTTCCGATGATTCTACCCTGCTTGACCAGGCTTTATTGCTATTAAGTTAAAGGATTTTCCTCCATCATTATGAATCAGGCTTTTTCGTGAGAGGCAGTCTCCTGACTGACTTATGGAATGCCGATGGTTCTACCCACCTTGACCAGCCCTTATGGGCAGTTGAGTATGGGGTCTTCCTCCACCATTAAGAGTCGGGCATCGCTACATAACTGAAATAATGTTGATGTGATGTAAAACCCATATAAAAAAAAAATGGAATAGGGCATTGCAACATCACTGAAATAATGTTGATGCGATGTAAAATCCATCTTTAGATACATTGATGAAAAGCAACTAAATAGGTTATAGATATTAAAGTGTTCGAAAGACTCTGATATGCCTTAACTTTTTAAACTCTTGATAAGTTTTCCAGAACTGTTCATTCTCAGTTTATATGATATGAAATGCAGTGTTTACTTTTTAAGTTTGTAAGTTAGGGTCATTGAATGTTGCAAATGATGATTTTTTATCAGCTTGAATAGATGTAATATTGAATATTCAGTAACTTTACGTTATATTAAAAGCCTTTTCATTACTGTTTCAGGTCAACTTACATTTAATGGTCAGGTTGTTCCAGGATGGAACTCTGCCAATACATCTGCTGTGTGGAATTCAGCATCTTCAGCTGGAATGCCTCCTGTGCCTAGTCGAGGTCGGACCCCAGTTTCTGAGATAGGACCACCTAGACCCCAAACACCTAGTCTGGAAACACTGGCAGGTCTCTTGAATCAGAACCAACCTGCACTAGATGGGAGCAACTTCTTTGGTTTGGGTGGAGGAATGGGTGGAGCCATATCCTCAAATCCTGGGAATGTGACACCAACACTATCACTTAACAGTATGCTAAACTTTCTAAATATATTACATTTCCTTTATTGGAGACATTTTTCTATGTAAGTTTGAATGCATTATTTTTCCAAAACTAATCCATTTGAGCCTGTCTTTGAATTTGACATACGATGTCCACCAATGAAATGTCACAGAAGAGCAATGGCTCAATAAAATTAACTTATGCTTAAATAAAATGGTAGAAAATAAAAAAAAAATATATGTAAGGTTATAGACCTGATAGCAAGTTTACAGTATGTTAAACCTATGTGTAAATACAATCTAGTACAATTAAGTGTTTTTGATGGTCTTGGTTGCTTCTATGTAAGTTGGAAACATTCTTTGTGCCATTCATATTACTAGTTATGCTGGTGATACATTGTGTATCAAGCTTGCTACCCATTTACATGCGTTTTCTACTAGGTTTTTATCTCAACTACTCAGAGAATAAGAAGAGCTATGCTACTCACCTGGGTGTCGCCGTCACACCTTGGTTAAGTTTATACATGCAAGTTTGTATCGCATGAACTACATGGGATGAGTTGTTACTTTACACATGCGTTCAGTGTCATAACCTAAGGTTCCTGACCAAGTTTTATATCTCTTGTTTCTCTTTGAAATCTGTTAAATGGGCTAAAGATCGTAATGTTAGGTTACTAGCCAAGTGCAATAGCTGCTAATGACTTGAAGCAAATTATACCAGTCTCTGTTCTTAGAAAACCTTGGTTTAAGGTTTGTGTGAATACTCATTTTTAGAACCAAATTGTATTTCACTCACCTTTACCCCTCTCCAACATTATCGAATATTTTAGCATGCTGTCTTATGGACAGTTCTTGTTTTATATGAGGTTACATACTGACCCATGGACAAATTTGTTCCATCACTTACCAGCTGAGTATTTCAAATGGTTTGAATACTGTTGAAACAATGATACAAATGATGTGACCTCACTAATATATATATATCAAGTCTCAGTCATTTCCACCTAAGTGATTTAAAAAGGAATCTGGATCCGATGATTTTTTTAAAATGACAGATGTTGGTTCATGGTTATTATCATGCCTTGAATTCTTTCTTTTATTCCAGACACATTGAGCGATAGTGCCTCATCAATGAACACAATTGGCTCATCATCCAGTCTACCGGTAAGGAGAGCTACCAAGATGAGCGCCATGCAGATAAGGTGAGTAGTTAACTTGGAAGTATCCGTGAAATGTTAGTGTATGGCCCCAAGTGAAATACTTACGTGATTTTCCACTTCTCTTGCAATTTCTTCTGTTCAGTAAACTATCTGATGGGGTCCAGTGGTTAAGGTTGATAAGTGAATTTTACAGTTATAAAAGTGGAATTAAGAAAGATGTTTAATAATTTCAAAATATGTTGTGATAACCAAGTTTTGATGGACAATGTTGTCTATGATGTGCTGAGATCCGATGTTTCTTAAAATGATTACGATCTCAACCCTTGAGGGCAATCCGCCATATATAAGGCTGAATATTGATTTGCACAAGCATTGTGTGTTGTTTTTTTACCATTAAAAACTAAGACAGAAAATTGGGAGTAGAGTTAGAAAACCTACTGAGCATTTTTTTGACAGACATTAAGCCCTCTAATGTGAAAGTTGTCATAGATTATTTTAGGTGACAAGGTTTAAAGCTTAATTCTTAAGCATACATTTTAACACATTTTAGGAGACAAAGTTTGGGATGAAGGTTGAAAAGGGTTTGAGCAAGTCCTCTGTCACCAAGTTTCTATTGAAGGTTGTCCAGACAAGGGCGTTTTTCTCTCTATGATTATTTTGTTTCTGAGTTAAAGCAAATTCAAACCTAACAGTTGAAGGATTGCTCTAGTTAAACCTTCACCAAATAATGCAACAACAGTAACTAACACATTATTTTTGTGAAAAGAAAACTGTCATTGTATTTAAAAAATAGAGATTGGCTGAAGTGAAGTTAATCATTTTCAGAACTTGTCATTCACCATGTTAATGAGTTTCCTATGTTTATTTTACCTTTCTAGATGCAAGTTTGGACAGCTGGGGCCTGGTAAAGGACAGTTTAATTCTCCCCATGGATTCTGCTTGGGACAAGATGAAGATATAATTGTTGCAGACACAAACAATCATCGAATTCAAGTCTTTGAAAAGTCTGGAGAATTGAAATTCCAGTTTGGTATACCTGGTAAGTATGAACACCTTTACACAGTGTTTATTCTAGGTTGCATGATTCCCTATAGTTTCTTACTGGGGTTGGACAAAGCCCCTACTTAAATTCATTTGTTAAAATCCATCACTCAACAGGCCTGTCACCAAAAAAGGTGCTGAAACATTCATAATGAAGAACAGGTCTAGATCATGTAAATAATCAGCTATTTTGTTCAATCTTTTCATGCCAAAAACCTGTGACCTGATAACAGAAACAACAACTTTGCCAAACATATTGATTTTCTCTTGGTTTAAAAAAGAAGTTGGAACCAATGTGTTTTCAACAAGATGTTTGAAATATGACTATCCTATTATTATTATAATTGCAGTAATTACTGAAAAATGGAAAATTGTATCATCACATATCAGCAGTCACTTTTTATTTGACATTTCTTCAGAAGCCAGAAAAAAACTGTTTATTCCTATCATCCAACCACAGACATTCTCCTCAGGACCTGGATAAAACACACAATACATTTACGTCACCAATAGTGAATGGGAAGTGAGCATCTGCTTTTTACAATGGAAAAAAAAAGAGAAAGGGGCTATCCATCTTCATGGCCCCCATATATTTTGAAAATTCCCCAAACGTTTTCCAGGAACTGTGGGCAAATCTGCCACTTTTTTTTGTAAATCCTGGAAGAAACACTGCTTTACATTACATTGTTTTCACCTAAGGAATAAAGCAGGGCATATGTTTCATTATCATAAGAATTTAAATGGTTATATTTTATCAAAAGTAACTTCCATATCTTCAATATCTAGCAATTCATTTATCCTAGCAATCAGGATGACACCTTTTCCTTTGTCATCAATCTGTATTGGATTGACTTAAATGGAACTATTCAAGGTTTCACAAAAACGGTTTATACAACCTTATTTAAAAAAGAATGGGGATAAAAAATACAACATTTTAATAAAAGCAATTAATAAAGGAATTAAGTTATTGGAACAAAAAAGGATATTAATTTGCAAATAATAGGATGATTGTTATTATGTAAGTAAATATATTGTTTTTGCCAGCATACAAAATACACTATTTCATTTCCCTTTAAAAGGTCGTGAAGAAGGTCAGATGTGGTATCCAAGAAAGGTTGCTGTGATCAGATCAAGTGGAAAGTTCATTGTCTGTGACAGAGGAAATGAAAGATCCAGAATGCAGATCTTCAACAGAAAAGGAATGTTTTACAGAAAGATAGCCATTCGTTATGTGGATATTGTTGCTGGACTTGCCATTTCTGCCCAAGGTACATGAATGCATTTTTATAACAAAATTCTTGATTGGAACTGTAGGTCTTGTTTGAGGTTTGGAGTGGGATAAATCTCTGCCTTTGGTGTGTTTATTAACTTTAGGTCCTTCCTGAATTAGGCTTAATTTCCAGTCAAGTATCTAGTTGCGAGTTAGGGTTGCTAATTGGGACAGAAAGAGATCTAATTGGCGTGATCAAGACCTTGATAGGTCCCTAATGAATATGACTGTCACTTTGACAATCTATTTGCCTTTTAAGAGACAAGGCCAGTTTATGAGAGAAACATCTTGTAGATTACAGACTATGCGAATGAAATACAGACTTTACCAGACTGTTGGTCTGGTAATTTTGATAAATTTACAGGACCAAATGGATTTTTACCAGACCAAAAAATATCGTACTTTAAATGATGAACAAAGACAAGGATTTTTTTTTTTTTTTTTAACTTTGGGGAATGGGTCCGTTACCAGACAAATTGGGAAAAGTCACAGTATTTTTCTCTAAAGGGGCCTCCGTGGCCTAGTGGTTAGAGTACAGAACTTGAAATCACAAGGCCCCTCTCCGCGTGGGTTCAAATCCTGAGAGGGATATGGATTTTCATGAGAGGCAGTCTCCCGACTGACTTACGGAATGCCGATGGTTCTACCCGCCTTGACCAGCCCTTATGGGCAGTTGAGTATGGGGTCTTCCTCCATCAATAAGAGTCGGGCATCGCTACATAACTGAAATAATGTTGATGTGATGTAAAACCCATATAAAAAAAAAAAAATTTTTTTCTCTTAAAATGGGTATTTTTTCATGAAGAATTCAATTCAAACACAAGCTAAATTGGGAATTTGTGAAAAATAGTTGATTTAATTGGGAACGGGTCTGTTTCACGGTACCAAACATTTAAGAAAAAAAAATCACTGAATGAGCATCTTTGGCATATATAAATAAGTTATAACTACAATATGAAGATTGCTTTTTATTTTCTGATGACACGATGGGCTTATATAGCCTCCTTCACAATCAATGTACAACAACGTAACTTGTTAATATCCATTGTATTTACTTTGTAAGAACCATTTATTTGACACTAGGTGAGGACTATTCTGAATCTGATAAACTTCCATTGCGCATGCTCACTGGAGTATGAAAACCCTTATTTAGCGGGTCTTTTTTAATTGTTTTTTGAAGCTATTGATGCCATTATTTGGTGGTATGTAAGTTTATTTTACACATATTGTCTAATCAATTGCCTTTGAATATCCATGTTGTGCTTTAAATCCAAAAAACAGAATTTGGAAATCCGACACTATTTGGATCGTTTGATATGTGCTTTAAATCCAAAAAACAGAATTTGGAAATCCGACACTATTTGGATCGTTTGAAATTTCAAACGATCCAAATAGTGTCGGATTTCCAAATTCTGTTTTTTGGATTTAAAGCACAACATGGATATTCAAAGGCAATTGATTAGACAATATGTGTAAAATAAACTTACATACCACCAAATAATGGCATCAATAGCTTCAAAAAACAATTAAAAAAACCCCGCTAAATAAGGTAAATAAGGGTTTTCATACTCCAGTGAGCATGCGCAATGGAAGTTGATCAGATTCAGAATAGTCCTCACCTAGTGTCAAATAAATGGTTCTTACAAAGTAAATACAATGGATATTAACAAGTTACGTGTATGGATCGATTAAAAAAGGTTTAATTTATAACTGTGAGTAATGTCATTTGATATTTTACTGTAATAATGGAAATATCGGTCTTCAAACGGTGCAACAAAAATTTTGTTGCAGCGTCCTCCATTAAATGAATCATTCGATGGTTTGACGTGACGGGGATATCGCCTGATGCAAAATTTTCTCTACATTTCCCGATAGCGTTAAATAAGTTTGACTAAACTACAATAAATCAATCATTCACTTTATTTCGATTTTCTCTTGCATATTCGAACATCTTTTACCAGAGATTATCTTCTTTCTGGTTACGTTAAATTCTAGTAGCGAATGAAGTTTACAGCAGCTGGTTTCCTGATAATGGCCGCATTGAGCTATCTTTGATGCTATGCGGGGTACAACAAGAGCTTGAGCCCATTTTCGTTACAATCTTTCACGACGTTGATAAGCAGGGATACCGCGAATAACGTCATTTCGAATGGCTCGGCATAATTTGCCTGTTTACCTCGCTTATAACCATTCAATGCGGTGAAAAAGTACAAATTAATACAAACCAGTCAAATAAATAGCGAGACGCTCGCAGGGGAAAGTGAAAGAAAGTTCCCAACTGAAAATGTTTAACAGACAATCGGACCGGTATTTTTGAAAAACATTAATTTTTACCGAACTATTCCGGGGTCCGACAAAGTTTCGCAATGACTGAGGTTGGCAAGAAGTTTAAGATTATAATGGTAGGATTTTGGAAATGCTAGGATGTGTGTACAAGTCCATTGACCATGCTATAATTGAATTATTGTTGAAAGTAAAGGGAATATAAAATCAACCAATGTAAATATTTAAAAAAAATCACATCATCTGAAAGTACAATTTAAAACCCTCCACTGTTTTGTAACCTTTTGATCAGGAATTTCACTGTCATTTACAAAGGTAAGACTCTTTAACATAATTCTTGCCTTCAGTTACAGTACAATTGTGTAGGTTCTAGGATATCTGATACTTAACATAGAAATACATTTAATTCACATTGAAAGGGTCACTGATACAGTTATATGTTCAAATGATGCTTTTAAAAGACTTACAACGATATGGTTTGTTTACACTGGGTTATAAAAGGAGGTTGGCCAACAATTGTCAGGGTAAACTTTGTGAAATGTTACGGACCAATGAAATCGGAAAAATTCTGCATTTTGAATATTGACAAAGTGCTTTTTTAGCGCTAGTATGCTTTAAAGAAATGCTTGCAAGGATTTTCTTCTTCGATTCTTTTCAACATCTCAATTTGAATCATGATGTGTAGCTCGGCTATTTGAAGAATAAGGAGAGCTATACTACTCACCCGGGCATCAGTGTCACACCTTGGTTAAGTTTTAACATGCAAATTTGTATCTCATTAACAACTGTATGGAATGGGCTTATACTTCACATATGTATTAAGGGTTATTACATAAGGTACCTGACCAAGTTTCAAATCTTTTGTTGTAAATTTAAGCAAATTATGCAGCCTTTTGTACTAAGAAAATATTGGTTAAGTTTTTGTGTGCAAGTTTGTATTTCACTACTTTATAGAATGTGATGATACTTAACACATGTATTCGGGGTAATAATTTGAGGTCCCTGACGAAGTTTCATACCTTTTGTTTTTAATTCAAGCAAACCATGCAGTCTTTTGTACTATGAAAAATCTTTGTTAAGTTTTTGCGTGTATGTTCGTTTCTTAACAACTATTGTAAGGAATCATTGTGTGCACCCTCATATAAACAAATAATATTTCTCTGACCTATACCCCTAACCGACATTATTGAATAGTCGAGCATGCTGTCATATTGACAGCTCTTGTTAATGTCATTCTTACAATTTTGAAATGTAGCATACATGCAAATTATTGATAGATGAAATGTTGATCAGAAAAGAAATGAATCTCAGTTTGGATAAATTTCAGGATATATTTAAGGTTCAGTCATTCATCTTTGTTTTTTATCACATATTCCTTCAACAAACAGTATATGTCCAACATTAAAACCACATGACCTTATTGGCAATTCTTGCTTATTACAGGACACATTGTTGCAGTCGATAGTGTTTCCCCAACTGTGTTCTGCATTTCGGAATCTGGTGAACTCATTAAATGGTTTGATTGTAGCGAATACATGAGAGAACCTTCAGATATAGCAATCAGCGGAAAAGAATATTTTGTTTGCGACTTCAAGGTAATATTGTTGGTCAGTTTATGGCAGTGAAATATGAAATTTCAAATAGAACTATTTTTCATCTTTGAATAGTATTGAAATACCCCTTTGAAAAAGGGCTATCTTAAAGATTGAGATTTTAACTTTTTAAAATGAATTGTCATCTACCAATAAAATGACGAAATAGATTCTTTTAAGTAACTAAAGACTAGATTATTGACAGTTTTCCGACTTAAACCATATTTAATCAGGCATTTTCATGCTTAACAAATGCATTCCCTATGAATTTGAATAGGGGGTTGTATATAAATCCAAGTCAGTGCATAGCTTGTGAACATTCAATGTACATGGTTTCTTTTGATACTTATTTTGCCTGACATGTTTTGAAATGTGATGTTGCTTTTTGTTTCAGGGCCATTGTGTAGCTGTTTTCAATGAGGATGGTCTCTTTCAACGTCGTATTGGCTGTGAGAACATCACCAACTATCCCAATGGTATTGACATCAGTGATGCAGGTGATGTGTTAGTAGGAGACAGCCATGGAAATAGATTTCATGTTGCTGTGTTTCAGAGGGATGGTTCACTCATTGGAGAGTTTGAGTGTCCATATGTTAAAGTGAGTCGCTGTTGTGGCCTCAAAATTACATCAGAGGGCTATGTTGTCACCTTGGCCAAAAACAATCATCATGTGCTTGTTCTGAATACGCTTTACATTTCTTAAGTTGAATGTTCTGCACATATGTTTTTGTAAAGCTTCATGTTTGTTTACATCTAGTTTGTCATTTGACATTTATTTTACTCCCAACTATAATCTTTATAAGTTTCTGTACTGAATTAATGCACAATACATCTTATTTGCTGTGATTTTTCCTGATTTCATGTCATTTACAATTTACTTCCGACCTGAATGGCTCAATTGTAGTGGGTTTTGCTGCAATGGAGAGTTAAGGTCTGCGGATGCAATTTTCACCCTTTTTTCTCTCTTTATTTTTTCAGCTTATTGAAAGGTTTATACCTTAACCAATTACTCCATAGTGAATTTTCGAATCCTAAAGCATCAATGAATAATGTCATTTAAGCTTTAAGATCAAGTAGGAAATACCGTTGCCAAAGGAGACATAGTACCTATAAACATGTTATGTGGTAATTGGTTATTCAATAATCTGGCTCCGGTGTAGTAGCTTTTGAATTTGTTTCAAGTTACATATGATTTATATAAGAGATTTTATTGATTTAGTGAAGTATTGCACTATGACCCTTTCCCTTATCATTACACGCTCTAAGTGTGTGTCAATTTTCCATTTGTAATCATGTTTTTTCAGAGAACATCTGTTGATGTGATATTTGCAAGTAAAGTATTATTAAGAAATACTTCCGGAGTAAGTCGAAATAATATTTTCTCATACAAAGTAATATTAAAGAATTCACAATGGTCAAATTGCATTGTGTGATGTTGAACTTTCCTTTTACATTTCTTTGGATGCAAACTGTTTAGTGATAGACAAAGTGTTTTATACTATTTCTCTCTTTGAATGCTCAATCAATACACTAAACCCTAAGAGATAATTGATAAGGGAAAGGGTTCATAGCTGTCAGGTATTTGTTTTATTTGTTTAAATGATCAAGCTTTGGATAAACAAAGTATTAAGGAGTTTTTAAAGGTAGTTTACTTTCTGTTTAGAAGTAATAAGAAATATAAAGCATAAGAAGGTGTCAAATTTTACCTTGTATGGAACAAATGTGAATTTGCTCTGCTTAAACCTATACAGTTTGCTTGTGTCTTTTTGGATCTCTTTGAAATCATTTTATAGATCCATTTGTTATGCACTAGAAGTTCACTGTGTTAACATAGGAAGGCTATAAAGCTAGAGAATTACTCATTTTATGGATTCACATGGTTTGAGGATTGAACCAGTCTTGTAGTGCTAAAAGGGTAGGAGGCCATAGTCTAAATGTGCTTATTTATACATATAATTTGAATACATGTAATCATGCAAAACTTCTTCAGTATTATAATCAAACACTCATATATCATTTTCCCTATTCTCGAAATATTTAGGAATATCTGATGGATCTTGTCATTCTGTGATGATACCAATATGGTATTCTAAATCTAGATATATAATCTAGAAAAGATCTGCAAATGAAAAAAAGTAAAACTCTTATTTTTTGTCAGTTCTGTTTCTTCATTCAAAGAATAGATTAATGAAACAAACTAAGAAATATTTATCTTGTGTACTTTTTTAGCAAGTGGTTACTTCAAGAAATGATCCGCTACCTGTATCAAATAGATGTTTTTTCAGAGATGGGTGGAAGTTACTGTTGTAACCAGAAAAGAATTAATTGAAGATTGTATTGAGAGACTATTTGAAAGAACTGCATTAAAGGCCTCACTGTAGGGATGATTGTTATCCTCACTACATCTTCCCAGCCTTTTTTTTTTTTACTTAATTTGTAGATTTGACTTAATTATTAGTAATGTTTATTTTTAAGCAGAAATTTACAGAGTTTACTGTAAAACGATTTTGAAGCATTTTAACTGCTGACTAACATAGGGAAAAGGGTAGTTACAAATTTAGTTGATGAGCTTCATCAAGCAAATAAACTGTCTCAACTTAATTTATCAATTAATTTGATATAAAAATTGAAGCTGCGCAAATTTTGTAAGCAGTAGCAAGTGTAATGAGCTTTGCAGATTAAGCAAAAAGTAAATGGAACAGTAATGGAAAAAGCTTTTCACCGAAATTACTTTACTTTTTGCAATGGTATCTTTTGTCATCTGCTTCAAAAATAAATATTTTTTTTAAGTTTGGTAATTATGCATTCTTCCCAATTGACAAAGCATTTGTATAGGGGAAAAAGGATTAAAAGTGCTTCCTATTCTAGAAGAGATAGAAAATGAATAGATGTCCTCATGTAGACAGTTAATGTTCATTTTGGACTGAATTTTTAGACACTGTGTTGTTTGCTTGATGAACCTCAAATGAATTGTTTAAAAGATATAGCTGTTTATACATAAGACATGGATATAGCTCTTGGATTCTGAAATGGAAAGTGATTGCTCTGTATTTTAATGCCCCATTGTGAATGCCAATTATGAATGAACTACTAGCTATGATCCTCCCTACAATTGCTCAATGCAACACTATTGTAAGTCATTTACTTAGGCTTTGGTGAAGGACTTGCATTAGTATTATTTAGAGTCAAAATATCTTATTAAAATTTATTGTGTTTTGCGCTATATGAACTTCTCTTTTCAAGTCAAATATTCAGATTGCTTTTTTCTTTTAAGAATCTTATCATTCCAAATTGATAGTGAAATGTTTCTGTCGTTCCATATTTTCTTTTATGGTTTGAGTATAAACCCATTACTCTTTGAATTGAATGTGTTGTTGGTATCCAAATAAAACTTTAACAAGAGAAGATTCGAAAGTGTATAGAAGATATTGTCCATAAAAAAATATGGAGAAATTTGTAATCGTTTTTCTTGATGCCATCTGCTCTAAATGTGTTTTAGGGCTATTTGATATACTAAAATTTGTTCAGAAAAAGCGTAGAAGATAAAGGTATGCTCCAAAATAACGTATCTATTTCAGATGCCAAGTGTATATGCAATGTCCTTGCTTGTCTGTCTAGTCATATATACTCAGTTTCATAAGTATGATAACATGACTTTTATTTGCTGTGCCTTACAGATTATTGATTTCTCCTTTTATTTTAAGTGTTCATAGGTTCATAGTTTAAGAAAAGCAAAGCGAAAAATGGAAAAAAAAAATAAAAAAAAAAAAAGCTTTACATTATAATCACAATATTTTGATTGACCAATGATGTTTGTTTTATTATGTGTGTAAGGTGAGAGTGAATGTGTTCCAGTTAACATTTGTTGGAGAAGAAATAAATACTTTTTTCGTGCATTGCCATAGCAAGCACTTGTGTGATTGTGAATGGTTGGTTTTTGTTTTGGAAAGCTAGATGATAAAATTGCTCATATTGTACCTTTATACATGTACACCTTAATAAAAGGGTACTCACCATGCATATATATGATATACATATATTTATATATACTTAGTGTATCTAATCAAAAAGTTATCTGTTTCATTTGTTATTCATTCACACTGGTTAATGCCATTGTTTATATGCTCTAATAACTCTGAAATACTGAATAGTGTGTTAGCATCAATATTAAGGTGAATTCCATTACATTGTATGATATATGTGCCATGGTGTTTTTTAGACAGTGTTTAGACAGTGTTTTGTATTGGGGGCTAAAAAGGACAAACTTATGTTGATTTGTTGCAAAGTTTTAATCCAAGCTTATTGATATTTCTTTGTTTCAATTACAATTTTGGCGCATTAAAACTACTACCTGTTGAAGACATTTTAAGAATTTGTTGAATTTCGAAAGGTTTTGAATGCCAGTATCTTTAACAGAAATCCTAAATCAGATGTCTGTAATTTACTTTCTTCCATTTGAACATGAATGTTTTAAAGTGGTTGTCATTAAACATGTCTAGACCATGCCAAATCTGGATTAATTTTAACAATGACATTATGGTTTACCAGATTCTTAATCATGGCTTTAATGTGGTAATAGAACTGGAGGGACTTGCTAGAAAAACAAGAAGTTTGCCTTTTTAGCCAGCCACTTAAATTCTTACTTCAAAAAAGTTTGGGAAAAATCAAGTTTTAAAGTGTTTTATGTGGAAATAGTTTTTACAATTTTTAGATAACATCAGGTAGAATAATTGATCCATAAAACAGGATAGAACTCCCTATTGAGTGCCTGTTGTTTACATTTTGCAAATTTCTTGAGAACACTCTCTTTTTCCCTCATGATGTATGGAACTAAAGTTGCAATGATGGGATACAGGTGTTGATTGCAATAGTACAATTAGTGTTATGAGGAGACACCTGGTGCCATATAATTATTGCTTTTTGAAATTAATCTTGTTCATTTGTATATTGCACCAAATGTTTTAAAAGCAACACATGTGTATTGGAAGGACTTTTAAATTTTGAGTAATTTCTTTACCAATGTTTTTTGAAAATCAATTAAAGGGTGTAAAAAACTGTGAATAGATCACAAAGGATAACAAAAAATCATTTTGTATTCTTGGTTGTCTGTATTATTCTCTTTAAGGTCTCATACTTCTGCTTTAAGGTATCTCTGACCACTTCTTACAGTTGGAACACACAAAGGGTCACTATTACACAGATTCCTTTCTTAGAATGATGTTTGTTTAGGTGGTTTTGAAATTAGTGTAGAGAAAATTATACAATTTGCTTTGCATAAATAACCTTCTGTTTTTTATGAGATTGAGAAATGGTTTAGAGGGAACCAGTTTGAATATAAATGAAAAGAGGAAAAAGAGAGGATGGTCTTAAGCTGTCTTTTTGACATGCTTTATTGGACAATCTAGTTTTTAGCATATTACAACGATTTGTCATTCATTTATATTTTGATGTATATTAGTGTTCATGTTCTCTTGTCAAATTCCAGTTTTTTTGTGTTTTTAAAGTTATATATATATTGGAGAAAAAAATGGTTAAAAAAGTTTTGTAAGATGTTTTAATATTTGAATGCCTTTATAGTTTTTGAACTGTTGCATTTAATATTTTGATTCTTCATATGTTTATAGTTGAAGTGTTGAAATTTACCATGATTCTTTCATGTTTATTAATCACATTGTAGAATAATGATATTTACAAGAAATATTTTATTGACATGTGATAAAGGGATTATCACGAAGTGGTGCAGAAATGTTTTTGTACATGGTAAATGAGATGTCAAAAAATAACTTTGAAGATGTGCACATTTAGCTCCATATCCATTTTCATAAGAAGGCTTTATAAAAAAAAAATGCATACATGAGAAAACTATTTTGTCAAAAAATGGCTATTAAGATGACTAAAGATGGAAATAAATGTATTGAAGGATCAATACATTATAGTCATAATGATTTATGTCCTCATCTTCCAAGATATTTTATGATATGTGAAATACTCTTTTGATTACATTATATTTTTGAAAGTAATTTTGTTTCACAAATGTTTAATCTAGATTGTTCTTATTAAAATTAACATAAATGAGGGAGAAAAGCATTAAAAAAAAAAATTACAAAAGACGAAAATTAGTGAAAAAAATGAAGAAAAAAAACGAAAAAAAAAAAACCCATTAAACATGTTTTCTATATTGTACATATGTTAATCTTACAGCAAGTATTTCAGGAGTATTTTGTTAATTTTTTTTTGTCCCCCATGATAATTAAAACTTTATACATGTTTATTATACATTTTACTTTATTTTCCGATTCTGACATGATTTACTGTGCCGCAAAAAGCTATCCAATAAGACAAAACAATTGCAAACTATGTTCAGTGATATTCATTCAATGCCAAGGCATCATTCCTGTAAGAGGCTTTTCTTGTTTTTGGAAGTAGAAGCATTACCACTTTTCCTTGCTAAAGAATTGAAATGGATAAATGCACCATGTCCATTTACTGTTTGATAAAATATTTGAGTTAATTTCATTTAATTATGTAGGCTTTTCCTCTTATCACCTTAATCTTGGTCAAATAGTTACTTCTTGCCTAACTGTCTGCCATACTATTTTCTTATAAACAAACGTGTAACTATATCAACATAAGTCCCTTCATGATTGTAGAATTTTTTTTTTTTAAGATCTGACCAATTTGTTTTTTTTATATTGATTAACAAGCTCGAAGTCAGGCAAGTGCCAAATGAAGAACTAAGCAATAGTTAATGCTTCTAGTTAAAACATGTTAACTTGAAGAAAAGTTGCTTAAACCTTTTTTGTTTATGAACCATTGTTTAATATGTATCCAGTAAAGATTATTAAAAAAAAAAAAGAAGGGAATGCATCTTGAAAGATTACATCCCAATTAAAGATTTTTCCTCTCATTTCCCCCCAAAACCAAACACACATATAAACCTTTTCCATGCAGAGTACAACCCTATACTTCATAATGTTTTAAGTCTTATTGGCTACTGATAACCAATATTTCTTGTGTTTCTTTCTGTATACATGCACAGAATGTATTATTAGCAATTCCAAAACAACATGCATGCTTTTAGAATAAAACAAATAAATCATGTAGATTGCATGACTAGCCAGAATCTTTTAATATGATTCTTCTTCATTATTGTTATATTTCATCAAATTATGCCTTTTCTGAGATTTGAAGCTTTTAATTTTGTTTGTAAAGCAAAGTTCAATACTGTATCTCTAAGAGACTAAAATATTTGTAGAGATGTAATTAATGTTGAAATTATGTGGCCTTTGTTACACTCATATAATGGAAAGCAACACGATGCTGGTTTTCATGTTCTATTTGGTTTATGAGTCTATGGTTCCTCTCTTCAATAATCAGGGGTACATTTCAAGAGTATAATAATTGGGAAGTGCTTCATATTTGTTTAAGACTTACTACTTGAATTGAAGACTCAAGTTGTTCTCCTTGTTTAAGGGTTTGCTTGAATACTCATCAATGCTGTCATTTGATTGACATTTTGAATATTCAGTACAAGAATAGAGCAACTACTCAAGGACTTGCCACAGTTTGGTATAGGAACTTTGTCACAGGCTTAACTTGAGCTTTTTTCTTTGTTTTGGTGTTCCTAAAGTTTAAGTTAAACGTTTTGATGTACATAAGAATTGCCTTAAGGAGATTGTTTCAAGATACCACATCAAAGATAATATCGATGAAATTTAGGGTAAAAACCGGATTCATACAAATAATCTAGAAGCATAGTTTTCCTCAATACATATCATTTAAGGACCCATTTGTTTGTTTTTTAAACATTTGCGTCCATTGTTTAGAACTTATGATAGATGTTCCAAAGTGACTTTCTTCATTTCAAGGACAAATATAGGTCATAGGCATCTTGTTGGTTTTCCATAGATACTAATTAGATTGTTACTTGAAACCAATTATCCTATTCAACTTACATGTGAAATTGTAATGCTTCTGCTCCCAATATTCTTTCTGGGTTTTATAAAGTCAATGCAACATGATTTATTGGTCTCACCACTGATTGATAATGCTCACATGGGAATGCCATCATTGGCTTGGAAAGAATATTGTGCAGTTCAGGTGAAGAAATACGTAGAGCATGGATAAGTGCACTGAATGCAGCAATATTGATAATTTACTGTCGAAGAGGCTTTTAACTTGAATCCATCCAACCATATCCAAAGACAGTATCTACTGCAGAAAAAACCATGGTAATACATGTAGTTATCTGTTGTTGCAATGAATTAATACATATATACTATTCCTATTAATGATAATCCTGAACAACAAAGCACAAAATGAGTCATTAATATCAGTTTGTTACTATTTGGTTTTATTGGTACAGTATTGATTTATTAAATTGGCTTGGAAAGGGGTACACAATAGTGTACTTTGTTGTTTTTGTTCTATTTTTTAAGAGGAGTAATTGAGCATACATTTATTTTTTTCCAAAAGTCTTTAAAACAGTTTACATATTAGTTTGCAATCTATTATATTGGTTATATCTCAATAATGCTTACTTAGTTTTTATGTTTTAATTTGTTTTACTTTTTTGAAGGTTTCTGCAAAGCATAACGATCCCTTGTAGAGGATTTATTACAAAACAGCTATGAAAATGGTACTTAACATATTATTTTTTACTAATATCAATTTTGTTTCTCATCAAACATTTGTTTTCGAGTTACCTGACAGAACAACATTAATATTAAGGTGGTGGGTGGGGTATACAAGACTAATTTCTTTTGACATAACATGAAAAATTAAGAAAACTGTGGATAAGATTGATATTTTGCTAGTTTTTCACGAAGCAGTAGTTCCCAGTGTATTATACTTCAACTGTATGTATACACATTTCTCTGGTGTTTGAACTGTCAATTTATAGTTGTTAATTAAAATGGATTCAATCTTTGTTAGAACTTAAGCAAAGCTTCTCCATAGTTTTCATGCAGTTGCAATCAAACTTAGGAAATGTTGCCACCATCATTTTCATTCCTTGTTATCATGTGTTAAGGAATATAATGAAACAGAATTCTAAGATGTTATAACCGCTGTATCATTGTTAATTGGAATATCATTTCGTACATTTTCAATCAGGAAAAATCTTCTGAAAGACGTGTGTATATAATAGTTTTCCATTTGTATGTTTTCATATATTCAAGCTGCAACTTGATTTAGGATAGTCAATACATCTTGAATTGCTGTACCTTTTTGTTTATCCAGCACATAATAACTTGTTTACATATTTTTTTTTTTAATAAAAAAAAATAAAGAAGGGAACTTGCAAGCATTTGTAAAAGGATTATGTATTTTGGTTTTACTTATGAGATATGTCATTAAAAGTTCGATTTTTAAGATTTGGCAAATGCATGTTAATATGAATGGGTTGTATGTTTAAAAGAAAGACTCCGAAAAGTGGCCAAGAAACAGTATGATACTTTTTGATTTTGTTGGGTGGATCTTTGAGCTTGTGTGAAAATCAAAAGATCTCTCCATCTAGAAGTTGAAGCAGTTTTTTTCTAGTCAGTCAACTGGTTAAGTACATTGTAGACATGGTGAAATGAACTTTTCCATAATATAAGAATTGGCATGTTGTGTTTTGATTTCCACCTTTACAAGTGTCATTTGTAGATGCAAATTAAAGTTACTCAAAGATCTTTTGTTATCACTTAACAGTACTGTGGTAAATCATTGTCTACATATTGTTCATATCTAAGATAGCTCGACTTTGATAATTCATTTTAACTTGCTAAGAGTGCAATATGCTTTATGGAAACTATTAGTGAACTAAATCTGCAGCAATTTGCATCTGCCTGAATAATTTTGCTCAATCATATTTTCAAAGTTGGATAGTAGGCAGAAGAATCAAATGATGGCATAAGTTCAATAAGGGACCTGAAAAAAAGGCAAGTTTCCATAAAAACAAGTTGTAGCCTATTATTATCTCAAAGATGCATTGGAATGGTATACCTTTTAGATTATTGCTGCAGTTTCTAAATTTCTGCTACACAATGCTTGACAGTTTAAAAAACTAAAGAAAGTTAATAATTGGCACGCCATCCTTAAAATAATTTCACTTAAAACTTTTACTGAAAATAAATACTGTTCAAATGTACTACATATTGAATCAAAGTGTTGGTCATGTCATTTTAAGTCTTCCAGTATTAATGTCATATCTGTTTTTCCACTTGTTTAACTTGATTTTTACATTACAATATTTTAAGTTTTTTAAAATTGAGATTACAGTTTCTGCATTCTTTAGTAAGACGTAACTGAATACCTAAGGTTTATATACATGATTACACATAAAGGAATATTCTTTTCTTAACTCTTTTTGGCATGCCATCGTTTGGAAAAGATAAATACATGTCACTAAAGAATTTCCTCTGATGAATTGTCTCATGATTTTCTACAAATCTTTTCATATAGAAAAAAGGAAAGTCCTCAAATGAAAGTACACACAATCAATGTTACATATGTACATGTGACTATATGAAAGTCATGATTGAAAGACGAATTGTACTGAGCAATTTCTTGGGTATCTACTGAAAAGTGTAAAGTTGTCCATAACTATGGAATGAGATATCTCGGTTTCCTTTATTAGGTCGTTTTAGACTGAAATTCCAAGCTCAAGATTGTTTGAAGAATTTTGAATTTTACGTTTTGTATATGTTACATGTTTAGCCTGTATATTTGTATTTTCTGTTATAACTAATACTTGCCATTTTTCCAAATATTTACTTCCTCTTTTTTTTTTATTCAATTTATAAATCAAAAATGTCTGTCTCATTTATGTGATAGTGAAATAAACCCATTTGTTTAAGAAAATAAATGGAACAAATCATCCTGATACTGATATCATGCAAGTTGTACAGAATTATCTAGATAATCAAGAAGTCTGCCGATGGGTAATACTTTTACGACGTCTTTAAGCTTCTATCGGAAACGGACATTCAAAACATGTTTGGCAACCCTTGAATGTTACGCCAGATATGTCCTATTCTGAATTAATAAGCCTGCAGAGAAAAGCTTGTCCCATTTAAAGGACATTTGTTGGTGTTTTAAAGATGTATTTTTTACATCAGCTGGTAGGCGTTGTTTCAATGCAAGAAAGCAACAACTTTAGATGAAGGTTGATTTTGTTCTCTGGGTCAGTGGGACTATTTGTACTAGATCTATTGATTAACATGCTCAGATAACGTGTTCATCTGTAACACTTGGCCAATTATCTTATATATAACATCATTGAACAAAGGACTTAATATCATCTCCTTTAGATGTCCTAACTTGACTCTAGTATGTAAGAGTAAGGTATTTTATATATTTTTGGAGTGCTTTTGGTACATTCAAGTGTTGATATGATGGATAAAGATATTGGAGTCAAGCTTAACATTGCAGAACATTTGATTATATCACTTTGTGAAAACAAAAACTAGAAGAACTCTTATTTATTGTGCCATATTTACATTCAAAAGCTCAGTAGGTAACAGATAACTTGGATATTCACATGTTTCTTTCTTGATGAATGCTCTCATGATATTAAACTTCAAACAATCTATTTTGTCCTCATCTTCGTTGTTTTAGAATGAAACAAAAGGTGCGATCTTTACCAAAGACATAGAAAATATTTTAAGCTACATGTACTGATTAATTGGAAAAACTTTTCTTAAGTTGATATTCCATATATGTTGATCAATTCTTGACCAATCAAGGACACTTACATCTAAAAACTTGATCTGCAGTTTATTGGGAATTATCGGTTCTTACTAGGAATATGAAAAGAATTATCATATGTGTAATTGCTTTATGATGCGATAATCATATACATGATGTATTTAGAATATTAGTCCTTAAGGGTACTAGGCTAATCTATATTTTTGTATCTGTCTGTATGGTTTATTGATCTACAATTTGTACCGGTTTTAATTAATGATTACTAATACAATGTATATGCAATAGCAGGAAATACAGTATTTTTTACCAACCTCTACTAAGTGTGGTGAGCAAATAAAGTTGCTGTTTTACTAATGCATTCTATTCTCTTTACTGGTAAAAGCAAACCCAATCACTTTTTAGTTTATTTGAGAAATTAAATGCTGGCAATATGACTAAGATGCCCTTTCAAGTGAAGGTTGTATGAAATATTCATTAATTAATCTGGTCTTGATATTAACATCTATCATCTGAGGTTCATATCAGAAACCTTCGAAAGCATTATTTCTTGAGTTTGGCCCAATTTTGTGGGGTTTAAAGAAGAAAAATATTAACATTGAAATTGGGTGGAGAAGCCCTTGTGATATTTTAAGTTTTGTCAAACCTTTGGATTGGTTCTTTTTGCAAAAAGGGTTTCTCCGAGTTTAACTGCCCAAAATTCAATTTAAGCATATTATAAATTTAAATCTTAGAATAGCAAACAAGCCCTGAATACTACATATTTTGTGATAATGTTAGAAATGAACACATTGATTCATCCACAGAGGTTTTTATACAGACTGTTCAAGGTGTAATCCATAGGGCAGATAGTTTTACTTAACTCTTTACCACCTGCAGACAACATCTCTTTACTTGAAGCAGAAGACTTAAAGAAAGCTTTGTAAACATGTGAAAAACCTTTCAGTTCTGCTGTTGTGATAAGTGTTTAGATTGAAAAAAGCATTGTGGCTGAAAGAGAAATGGCTAATGATTCTTTTTCACTTTCTCCTTTTGCCAAAATGCCTTTTGAAAGACAAGTCGCAAAAATGCTGCATTAGGTGGTAATGTGTTAAGAGTATGGAATCCGGATTTTATTATTTTACATTTATGCAGAACAAGGGGCTCTGTGATTGAATGAGCATTCCAATTGGTTATTTTGTTTTCGTTAATAGGTATTTGATGTGATTTTATTTTATTTGAATACTTAGTGGTCAACGGGGGCGTTTTGACACTTCTATGCCACCCATGCCTTTGTTCATCCTTTGGAGGAAATTTTTTACCATCTAAAATATAACTTATATAGAAATTATATGTATTGAATGAAAAGTGAGAATGGTGTGATGATTTGTTTGTGCAGGCCTTTTACTTTTGAAAGTCCCACTTATGCTTGTTTGTATGCTAACCTCTTATTCTAGTTTGCTCATTTCGTATTCCTGTAAGGTTGTTTTTCAATTGTAACCTGGATAAACATGCATGAGTCAAGTGTTCATGTCCGAATGTAGAATTGCCTTGACCCATTCCTTCACTGAATTAGGGACTTGACTTAGTCAAAAAGTGTTAAAATTGTAGGACTCTACACTGAAATCGGTTTTTCTGGCATTATACATGTAGACCTACCTTCCTTTGAATTTGGAAGACATGACAAAATTGGATACAATAAAGAAAGCACTGCTTTACTTTGTACAGTGCTAATTTCCAATGAAAGAGATAATTGTATTCCTTATGTCCCAATTCTGTTCAAAAGTCTCGCTTCACATTTCTTTCATAAAGTTAACAGGTTATGTTGACTCACCGTTGAAGACAAATTATTAGCAAAGAAAGTTTGGCTGTTTTCCTTCCATCTAGTGTTATTCTACAGAATAAGCACGAAAGAGACCTATTTGCTGAAGGGAATGTTTCAAGTTGTGTTTTGTGTAATGAGTATGAGTAGAAATGACATATAATTTTAGGTGGATGTGTGATATGCAGAGATTATTTGTATGTTTGGTCTCACAGATAGAACCTCCTTGTGTCAACCCAGGGATTATTGCCTGTAGTGGTTAACAATTTGCATTTGCCAGTAGTTAAAAACATACCAAATTTTAATTTAAAAAAAGGCTGAGCTCATCTTTAGTGAAATATCCTAAAAGATTGATTGTATCTAGAACTGGAATGTGAACTGTTTTTAAAAGGTGCTTGTTTACAGGCGAGGAAATTTGGTTGTTAAAAATTGATTCTTTAAAGCTGCACAACAGCTCTATTGTTATATGCGCCTAAAATTAGATCACTAATCGTTCTTTAAAGTGTGTTTACAGTGAATGAACATGTAGTTAAATCCATTATCCGAAAGTGTGGCATCACTTTTGAAGTTACAGCATATAAACATGACATAAATTGATGCTTCCTGAGTTAATCATACTTTTCATAGCTACTTTTAGTTATATATCTACAAACAATACAAAACTGTATTGTTTCACCGGCATTTAATTCAACCATCCAATTCCATCTACTGTAAAAAAGCACCTTTAACCCAATCCTGCATATGATATTTTATATATTAATGGCTGCTTAAGACCCCCTGAGCAAGAAAGACATACTTTTTATATTTGATAATTTATTGAGACAAAAGGGTGAATTACCCTTGATGAACAGATATACTTTTTCTCCCTACTACATGTATACATGTATATGTGAAAAGCTAAATACATATTTGCAATTTGTTCAAAATATATTAGTTTATGAGTGAATTTTCATTAATACAGATGAAAAGGTATATCTTTCTGATGGAACTCTATTCTTGACATGTGGTTGGTTTCTTTTAAAGATATGTTATCAATACATGTATATCCACCTTTATTAATAATTTAACTGGTTCAAACAGAATCATTGTATGTTAAGTTGTAATATTTGTCAAATAAAAAGCTATAGCTTGTTGATAAGAGGATTTATGATTTTACTGCATACTCAGCATTATTCTGTTTCTGTTTTTCTATTTCAACCAGAAAGGATATATTATATTAGTATTCATTTATTCTACTTAATCTTTTTTTCCCCCCAGCCATTGATTCATTTTGTTGTTAATGGTGGTAACTTTAAACTTGTATGCAAGTGTAATAAAGGCGTTTCCTTCTTTTTCATCATTGTTAATTATTTTTCTTTTACCTTATGCTTCAACCCATTCCCCGATATTGGAATATGTAATGCCTACATATTACCCTAATAGTGCTGGAACCGACTTAGTGCTTATGCAAACAGGTTAGATCAAGACCAACCGCCAAGTAAATTGACGGCTGGTCTGTGATTTCACCTGTTTCTACTCTGGGAATCTTTCCCCAACCAAATTAGGCATTGGTCATTTAAGGTTTTAGAAAGCATACGACACAAAAATCTTATGTTAGAAAATTACCCAGCATTCTAAGGGTTAAAACAAACACCTGCCAACAAATGTAAATTATGAATCATAAATCATAAATCATAAATCACATGGTATTCGGCAATCTGAACTTGCCATGTTTATCCAATGAAAACACCTGACATAATAATATTATAGGAGCTGCCATATAGCTTCTTGCAAACCCACTTTTGTTTTCAAATGAAGATGTCAAATGCACTATCCAAACAGTCATTAAATTTGACTTAAAGAATCAAAAATATAACAACTTATTAATTTCACTATTATGAGTTACTGACCAAAAATAATGGTTTTAAATAATATTGAACTACTCAATGTGGATACCCAGAGGAAATGTGCATTTTACACAAAATTTGTAATCCTACACGGTGTGTCTCGGGTCATGAAAATACACAAGTAGTTACGATTGGATATCTGGGTGAAAAATTGTGTCGGTAGGATGGATTGGGCAGTTTGTCGCCATGTTTTCTGCAGTAGTTATATTGAGTTGACCCATTACCAAACTATAATGAAATTTGACAAGTTTGTTGCAGACGACCATGGAAAAAATTGTGGGAAAAGGAGAAATTGCTCATTAAGAGCATTTTCCCAGTGTTTTCTACCCTATCAGAGGATTATTTTTCAACTTCATCACATTTTGAAATGCCATCTACAAACTTTTAATTTGGGACTGTATAAAATTTGGCGTTTGGTAAAGGGTAAAAGTGACCCATCTCTACAGATTGAGTACACAAATGTCATGGCAATTTGGCGTTTGGTAAAGGGTAAAAGTGACCCATCTCTACAGATTGAGTACACAAATGTCATGGCATCTTGCAGAATTGAATGATCGCCACAGTCGAATTTCATGACTTTGAATGGTCAAAACTGAAATCAACCCCCCTCCGCAATATAATATTTATATCCCAATATGTACCCTAAAGTTTATGGCTTGTTGCCATATCTCACTGAAATTTGATATTCCAGTATTATGGTGCATTCCTTGATTGAAGTTTGAACATATACTATATCTTAAATTTGCTTTTAAAGAAAGAATATCTTTCATGCATAATATTACCCAATTATTTATGTAGTTCATCGACATTGAAATGGAAGTAATTATTCAAAATGTATGCAATTGTATTTTTGATTATTGACCTGTATATATTGTATGTTTATTTTGTTGGTATTGTAAAAATGACTATACACATGTGTGTTGGTCAAATAAAAGATATCTATCTTATCTGCTCTCTTTTTGAAAAATGTCTTCAATTCTTTTTTGATATGAATTATTTCATATTTTGTTCAAGTTAGATATGCTGCAAGATGGAAACCATGCAAACTTCTCATTGGTCAACGTCGCATTTCTCTACATTAATGTAACAGAAGCATGGCCTAGAGATTAACCCTTAGAATGCTGGGCAATTTTTTAAAAATAGATTTTTGTGTCGCCGGTTTTCCCACACCTAAATAATTTTGTTGAGAAAAAATACTTTGAATTACAAACAGATTAGATCACAGGTCAGCTGCCAATTTACTTGGCAGCTGGCCTGGATCTAACAGTTTTCATAAGCATCAAGTGAGTTTCAACACTATAAGGGTAAAGGTGTTGACTTGTGACATGTTCAACCCTCACCAGCAGCACTAGGTTTTTTGTGGGAGTGTCCTCGAGCAGGATCCTGCAGAGCCCCACCTAGTGTTTGAGAAATTTAGGAAAGCTCTGAAATAATTGAAATACTGTTAATATAGCGTTAAACCTCATACAAACTAAAGGCTATGAGGAGTAATGGTCTTTGAGGCCAAGACATTTTCTGGGCCACAATAACATAATTTGAACATTTCTTTTTTTAGAGGAACTCTTATGATGCCATGAACTCAGTCCATCAAGTAATACAAAATATCTTTCATGGTTTTCCTATGTAGTTTTGTGTACAACTAATTAAACTTAAATCAACTTTTGCAGAGGACCACCAAAGGATCTTTCCCGTTCAGTAAACCCTTATAGTGCTGGAACCGACTTCATGCTTATGCAAGCAGGTTAGATCCAAGCCAGTGGCCAAGTAAATAAGCGACTGGCCTGTGATCTTACGTGTTTGCTACTCTGGGTATCCTTCATTAACATAATTAAGCAGATATCAAAGGTTTTGGGAAGCAGAAGACAAAAATCTTTTTAGAAAATTAACCAGCATTCTAAGGGTTAAAATCCAGTCAACAGTTTAGGTGGAGAGGTTTGAGGGAAAATTTGATGACGGACGGACTCACCAATGGATGACTTACCCAGATCCATTCTTAACCCTTTCCCAAACAATAACGACATTTGACCTCTTTGTTGCAAAAGACTTTAGAAAACATTGTGGGAAATCGAGATATTGCTCGTAACAAGCAATTTTTCCTTTTCCCACAAGGTTTCCTGCCCTATCAGAAGATTATTATCCAATTTCATCACATTTTGAAATGTTGTCTGCAAACCCTTTCAATTTGGGACAGTCGAAAATTGGGTGCATGGGAAAGGGTCTTTTAAGTTGAGCTAGAAATTGGACATTTTATCCCAAATGTTCTAGTTCTTCTGTTACACATGCATTGAACTTCGGCATCAAGAAGTTTTTTTTTTATGTGGGGTTTACATCACATCAACATTTTCATTTATGAAGCGATGCCCGACTCTTAATGATGGAGGTAGACCCCATACTCAACTACCCATAAGGGCTGGTCAAGGCAGGGAGAACCATCGGCATTCCATAAGTCAGTCAGAAGACCTCCTCTCATGAAAATCTATTTCCCTCTCAGGATTTGAACCCACGCAGAGAGGGGCCATAGCAACGAGAAGTGATGGGTTTAGTATAAGGAACACAAGTCTGATCCGATATTTTCTGATTTTATTTTGTATGGATTTTGGACATTAAGAAGCTATTTCTTAATTAAAAATTATGCTTTAAATAACATAAGTATACAACAGATGAATGCTTCGTAAGTCTTTAAACACTTCTCCTTATACAAAATGCATTCCTGGAACATAGCAATAGGAGACAACAATCATAAAACTTGACAAATTATAAAAAATATTGTGACAAAAAAAGCTCAATATGAGCCGATTCATCTTTTGTCGTAACTGTTTGTGAAGGCTTCTTCATAAGATGCATTAAAATCAAATTCAAGGATAGGAAAGTGTTAAAAGTACAAGATTAACCCTTATAGTGCTGGAACCGACTTCATGCTCATGCAAACAGGTTAAATCCACGCCAGCAGCCAAGAAAAGTGGCAGCTGGCCCGTGATCTAACATGTTCGCTACTTTGAGTATCTTTCCTCATCAAAATTAAGCAGATATATAAGGATATTGAAAGATGACACACAAATCTCTTTTTAGCAAATTACCCAGCATTCCCAGGATTAACTTTACTAACAACAGCAGCATTTGTGTTACACTGTATTGTAGCAGGGAAAGTATTAATCGAGCATATCATTAACAGACAATTTGTTATACAAGTAGCTTATTTTTAAAGGTATAACTCTATCTTGGGATTTAACACATCAATAGAAAATGACGATTGTATTTTTTTGTTGGAATGCCTCAAAATTTTATTTTAATTACTCGCCTCAAACTTGTTTTATCAATGAAGATAAAAAGCTTGCATCTAGGTCAGAGTTTACGATTTCAAAGTGAACAGTTTTTGAATAGATTTTCTCAACATCCATATAGTGGTTTATTTAGAGTTTTGCGCCCTATTCAGCATTGTGGTATTCTGCAAATCTTCTATACTTGGAACATCCCCCACCCAGTATTCCAAAATACCTTTATGCCAAGCAATTGACTGCCTTCCCACATGAACATCATTGATCAGTCTTGAAATGAATATAGCATTGCACAATGGCAGTATTTCTCTTAAAAGAATAGTCATATCTTATCTCCATATTGGATAATACTACTAACTAAGCCATTAAGGTTTGGCAAATGTTTTGACCCTGTACAGTGTCCATATCTCACCAACATAATGTGTACAGGGATGGCCAAATCCGATTTTTGCTTTACGCGTCTGAAATGTCAATTCCTTTTCTAAATGTGCCTGTATAAAGGTTTTATAGTAAATTTCAGTAAAATAAAAAATTCACTTGTCTTATGAGGCTATAGGATGAGCTGGGTAATAGGGATGTGTGATTTTGCCACCCCTAATGTACAGTCTGCTTGAAGCAAGCACCAATAACATCCATTCATCAGGATTCTGTATATTGACCATGGGTGATTTTCTTCTGTTGGGACTGCAGAAACTGCATAACCTCTGGTGATCTCATCAAAGCCTGCAAGAAACATTTTTATTATATTCCTATCAGAGAAAAACAGAGATTTCTCAGTGTATTACTTTTCAATTTTGTCACAGTGAATATCGTCACTAGTGATGATATCAAAAAGTCATATCATCACTAGTGATGATATCAGTTTTGACGAAACTACTTTTTTACCATTCCTTTGCATTGAAGTCATGGCTGCACTTTTGCACACGGCACTAAAATGTTTGTATTCTCAAATGTATCCATATGCATGAATGACGTCATGGACGTTATGAACTTCTTTGCTCCTCCCATTTTATATTCAATTTGGCATTTATGGAGATATTTTGGCAAATAGATTTTATGTAGTGGAATAAAATAAATAAAATAATCATCTCCATTCCACTGAATGGGTTGTCATCACATAGAAAAACTCGTTCTTCAAACTCGTTTTTTCAACCTGATAACAACCCATTCTCATGACATATTTTCTATATCAATCGAAATGAGTTGATTATCCTCCATTTCATTTAAAGCTGCCTGTTCATAAATTTTGAAGTGAAAACAGGATTTCTCTAAAACTGTTCAACAGCTGTACTGTTGTATGATACACACTGGACAATATCCATACGAAGCAAAATTACTATTTGAGTGTTTAGAAAATGTATACAGTAAAATAATATGTATTTAGACCCAAAAGCATTGCAACGGTTTTGCGGTCTATCGCATGTGGACTGTACATAGGCAGATATATTTACACTATCTGGATTAATGATGCTTTAAAAACCTACATTAAAATGGTGTTTCATAAAACAAAACAAAAACTGTATCGTTTCTACGCCAAATTATGTTGATTTTCAAATTTTCTTATTTGTGAACAAGCAGCTTTAAAGGTTTAATTTATATGTACACATTAATTTTACTGTTTTCCCTTCTTGTTTTCAATTTGACCAGTAATAAAGTTTCATATGACCAGAATAACTAACAGGATATTGTAACTTTTTCCTTCATATGTAAGCCTTAGAACTGCAGCATAGAGTTTCATAAACTAGCTCAAGTTACTGTTACAAATGCTTAAATTTGTAACAATGATAACTATCAATCTATCATCAGCTTTCAGTTGAGGCAGTTATAAAAAGTGCATATGTAAGAAATTGGTTATCTCTTTTCCACATGCAGACGACATTAATTTTTACTTGAAGCAGACGTCTTAAGAAAATCTTTGTAAACATATGAAAAAACCTTTTACACAAACGACTGAGCCTATATACTCACCATTTTCTTCTCCGTCAGTATCTCATCCAGTAAGGAGGGTTTAAATCCCAGTTCACCGGTACCCGTCAGTTCTGTGGTCTCAAGCTGACTAGGGGAAGAGCTGAGCTGCTGTTCTGTCTTCTGCACCTAAAACATTAAAATTCAGTCAGGTTCAACTCTCTTTTCATTTTAAGAGACTGTCTACTGTTTTTTTAATCTGGGATTTTTTTAATGTTAAAAATGTTATTGGAATAATCCCCGTTATCAATTAAATCTATATATAGCCATTTTCAATTTCTTTATTTCATAGATGCTGAAAAAAGAGATCTTGTTAAAGAATTTGATACAAATTGAGGCACCTTCCAGTACTTTGACTGAAAACTTTGTGTTCTAACACGTTTGGATGATTTCGCAGGATGAAAAAAAATAGATCATACTTTACTTATTAACTGTTAAAACAGCTTACAATATCAGAAAGATAAATGTGCTCCATCTTTATCATATTGTTATGAATGGGATTGACATAAGAATCAATAGTTAAGATCTATGAGGCTATCTACTTTTGTTTAAGATTAAGGACGAGTAATTAAATGAGCAGAAGTAGGTAGATACAGGTAGTGTCAACACTATTTTTAGGTGATATAACATGTTGTTGTCTATGCATGCATCAAAATATAAGTATTATTTTTGTATTGGCTATAAGTGTGCTTTGTTCTATTTGACGCGTAAAGTAATTGAACTGATTAAAGTAGGTAAGTTTTCAGTAATAAAAATAGGTACCTACTTTTAGGCCATTCTGATATGTTAAAGTTTACATGAGATTAAAGCCGTCATTAAAAGTAGATCTGTGTTGTCAATTCATCAACAGATGTGCATTGTGAGACATTTGCTTTAATCAGGATTTGAACCCATGTGGAGAAGGGCCATGTGATTGAAAGGTCTGTGTACTCTAACCACTAGGCCACCCAAGCCCCTTCAACCCTTTCCCAAACAATAACGACATTTGACCACTTTGTTGCAGACAACTTTAGAAAACATTGTGGGAAAAGGAGAAATTGCTCGTGACGAGCAATTTTTTCCTTTTCCCACAAGGTTTTCTGCTCTTTCTGAAGAATATTTTTCAATTTCATCATATTTTGAAATGTCGTCTGCAAACTCTTTCAGTTTTGGACAGTCGACAATTTGACATTTGGGAAAGGGTTAAGGCATTTGAACCTATGTGAACCAAGTCTAAAGACAAACTTAAAGATTAAAGGTCATATGTACAGGTTGGGTTTATTTCATAAAATTAAAATATGAAGTAAAAGAATCACATTGAAATTATTTGCAACATTTTAGCATAACGCATTACGTCATAAATCACCGTCATAGCGCACCGATTAATAAAAGTTCGTATGACTTACTTCCCTTTGCTGTGACGTCACTCGTGATCCACTGAATACGCCATGTAAAGGGCGTGAAGAGCGATCGCTGGTTAGAATTGGTGTTTTTCTTCAAATAAACGATCCTTAAGTCATTGTTTGGATTGACAGCGCATTTTCTTTATTGAATATGATTCATTTTATAAGAATATCAATTTGAAAAAAGAAAAATTTATAACTTAACCCATGAATTTGCATGGATTTGTCATTGAGTAAACCTGTTTATATGAAAGGAACGGCTTGAAATTTGGACGATTTTCCTTGAAAAAAAAAAGATTCTTATGTCATTGTTTGGATTGACAGTGAATTTTTTATACTAAATATTTTTCATATTATAAGAATATCCATTTGAAAAAAATTAATTAGTGACTTAACGCGTGAATTTACAAGGATATGTCAATGCGTTCATATAAAAGGAACGGCTTGAAATTGGGACGATTTTCCACGAAATAGCAATCCTTAAGTCAATGTTTGGATTGACAGTGCATTCTTTATTGAATATGTTTCATATTATAAGAACATTCTTCTGAAAAATAAAGTAAGTGACGTAACGCGCAAATTTGAAAGGATTTGTAAATGTTTTCATATGTCAGAATCGGCTTGAAATTTTGACGATATTTGTGAAAACAGCTATTTTTATTAATATTTGTTGAAAAAAAAAACACGAGTACTTTTTCGTCAATGATCGTGTATTAGCATTGAGGTTTTAATTGAGTAGTAACAAAGACATAGATCTGAATAAACGAATTGTCTCAAAACCGTACATCGTATAACTATTAACTGTCAAATTCACCCTGCATTGTCTTATCAATACATGAAATGAAACGGGAGAAGATCATAAATTGCGAACAAACAAACCGTATTATAACCCAACTTACTTGTGATATGAAGGTTATCCTTTAATTCACATTTTCACCACACATCAACTTACTTGTGATACGAAGGTTATCCTTTAACTCACATTTTCACCACACATCCAAATTTCAAAACTAAACACTGGCACATTCAAGAGTATTTGTTAAAATCATCCGGCAACTTTCCAGTAACTCCACCCCCAGTAAGAGGTCTATGATTTCGAATTTGATTCCGATGTCGTCTTTCTAGATCAACTGTTTTGACTTAAGAATTGTTCTTCACATTCAGTTTACATTTATGTTCGTTTTCTCTCGTGTAAGTAGCCTTGACATATTGAGCATTTAATTTTCGGACAGGTTTAATAATAAACAGCTAAAACAAAAATATCGTCATAGTTTATTTTACTAACAACCTTAAATAAACATTTGAATTTATTTTTTATGTTTTGGAATTTAAATATCAATTTTACAAAACTTGATTTTGATGTGAAAACGTTTTTTTGTTGAAAACATAGAGTTATACCGTTTTGGAGAATACTGATGATCATATACTTATTGAAGTGTCAAACTATTCTAATAGAAAAGACAATATGTTCACTTCTTTGAACTTCATAACGACAAAGTATCAGACGTAAGTCACATTGAGAGATAAATATGTCCTGACACCTTATCAATCCAAACATCCTGTGAGAGTTTGGTCTAAATTGGTTATATCTTAATAATGGATTTTTTAGATAAATTTAACTGCCGCGCATTGAAAGTGTGAGATTTGCCGCTTGTTATTTCATGTCTGGAATAGCAGAACGTGTCAGACCTGTTAATTAACAACAGAGATATTTAAGAGATTAACGCCAGAGGCTATCTTTCGCCTAAACAATAAAGGACTTGAGACTTGAAACATACTGTGCAAATGTGGCAGATTGGTGTTAATTTGCATCACGACCCTTAATCCTTGTTATGTCCGATGTTTGTTGATTGACCCTTTGTATGTGAGGTAAACTGACAATAATCAATTAAATTGTAAACAAAGAGATTATGTTCAAATGTGTAAATTATATATTTAGTGATCTTATTACTAAATTATCAATATAAATTTGTAATAATCATGTTTGAACACCTGCATTTCAGTGTGACATACGTCATTTAAACCAATATTACCAATGGCAAAAAAATGAGGTGTGTGATTTAAATAATTCCGAAAAGCAGACGCTTAAGTTAAGATCGAACCCATTATCATTTGCGTTGATGAGTTCAGAGACAGTTTGCGAATATCAAATATTCATTATTTTGAATTTTCATTCAAAGACAACGGCAGATAAAAGAAACTTGCTTGTTTTAATCGGTTTGTTATCATAGCAATCAACGTACATTTTTCATTTTGTCTCATTTATGTACAATGGCAACGTTTCTACGATTATGTTAAAACATAAAACAAGTTTTGCAAATAAGAACAAGAAATATTTAAGCGTTTTAAACCCAAAGACATGGCAATACAATAACTTATGATGTTGGATGAAATTAACATATTCTTGCAACTCTTTGAATTCTTACGTAATATAATCGTAAAGCAGCCTAATTAAGTATTCCTAACTAAGTATGTAGCATAGTTAATCTGTTCCAAACAAAACTAGCTTGGCGAGTAAGAGAGTCATTCAAGGAAATTAACTTTCAAAAAAGGTGTAATCAACGTGATTTATCCTTTTCTTGAATTTATCTACATTTGCACAGTGCAAATTCTATATAAAGATCTAGCAAGACTACACGAGGCTCTAACACCCCAAACTAACAGTCAGGAATTGTTTTATTTACGAACATCAGTTCACCACAACGTTAATTTTGAAAATATTTTCCTTTACCTGAGATCATGTGGGAAACAGCGTAACTGAGCTCATTTGGGAAACAGCGTAACAAAAGGACTTCAGGCTTAAATTATCATTAGCAACTTGGTACATTGAGTAATAAAACAACGACTTTTGATAGATATTTGGGGGTCATTCCGAAATACAATGTACACATTCGCGCGTCACACCAATGTCTTGACACATGATTGTATGCTTTATCGCTTGATTGGTGTTTGCAAGTGAGATTAGCTTTGTCTGGTTTGCATTGACAGTCTTGAAACAATACATCAAGGAAAAGTGAATGTTGTCGGTGTGTTTCAAATAAGGGAAATATAACCGTTACTCAATAAGTAGAATGAATTTGAAGCGTCTTCACCTGTATAAATTACTTTGAATTGAGTCAGATCAATAAAATCAATTCTCTGGAAACGCCTAACAATGCATAAACTTGCCGTCTTCGAAGTGAAAGTAACACAGCCTACTGTTCTTGTTTGGGGAATATATCTTTTGCTTAATTGTAAAGTAAACACGGTCCAGTTTACTTACTGAAACTTTTTGCAGCTTTTATGTTCGTCGGAAAACGGGAGAAACTCGCATCCCTGCGACCAAAAGCAGAATAACACCAGAAGACCTGTCAAAATACCATATTCAATATCCAATTTACGTTTCCCAAAACACAATTCAACACTTAAAATGTCCGAAATTTGTGCAAAAACACCGTCGTTACTGAGAACTAGATTCTTCTTACTGATAGTTCATATGACTTTGAAGCACAAATGACGTCACAACAAGGGAGATAAGTCATTCACAAAAATCGATAAAGGTGAATAAAAGTAGTCAAAAACAACATTTTTCGCTTCTGTATGAGAAAAAAATCAGTACCTCCGTCATAACGAAACCATAACCTAATTCAAAAACCATAATTAAAGAAAATTTTGTTTATCGGGAAATATGACCTTTAACTTACATTTTCACCACCAGAGCTCTGTGTCCTACTTTTCCTTGTCCGATGCTTCGTGGTGAGCTTGGTTCGACATCCTTTACCCTCAGGTTGACTGTCATTCCCTGATGGTTCAACACTACTTGCAGAACTGTTTGGGTTGATTTGTGAAGTTTCAGAAGCTTTCCCGAAGGTGAACACATTGTCCGATTTAAAGGTATTTCCGGTATTTCCAAGTTGCTGGCCAAAACCTACAAATCCTGGATTGATATTTTGCATAGGCATCAGAAAAGCATTTGTATCAAATACTACTTGATCTTGAGTTCTAAGTGAGTTATTTTCAATGTTTTTGTTGGTTGTTCCTTCACATTGAGCAAATGTTGCAAAATCCACCTCACTAGAAATAAACACTGGTTTC
The DNA here is from genome assembly GCA_947846245.1 of Cerastoderma edule. Classification (NCBI taxonomy): domain Eukaryota; kingdom Metazoa; phylum Mollusca; class Bivalvia; order Cardiida; family Cardiidae; genus Cerastoderma; species Cerastoderma edule. The sequence continues at coordinate 36,007,322 of OX401408.1, read as the reverse complement.
ATGTCAGAAGAGTTATTTTCCACACCTTGTGTTGTAGCTAAGAATAAGCTAGACTGTCCTGGTATCACACCGGAACTCGGCAAAGATCTCTCACTAAAACTGAATGAAGGTGTCAGACCTGTATTAGGTTGGGAAATCCCTGTAAAACTGAAACCCTGACTTCTTTGTAAAGGATTAGACTGGTTCAGGCAAAACAATGTTTCATGATTAGTGTTGTTTAGACTGTCTGTGGATTGGTCTAAAGTGTCTACACTAACAATGTCCTGTAGAAAACCAGTCTCCTCCCCGCTTGTATCCATTCTGTCTGAATTAACTCCCCTTAACTGTTCAACACTCTCTGCCATCATGTCAAATAAAACTGTATTCACTTGTAAAATGATCACTTTCAAGAATTGTAAAATTTGAAAAGTTTTTGTATTGAAGTTTTCTTTTCTTTCTTTTTTTTTTTTTACATAAAATGAATATAAGATTTCACTTATCTAAAATAACAAATAAAATGACAACCTGGTTATTTAAACAAACATCAGATTTACAATAGAGATAATTTGCTGAAGTCATTATAAATGTTGGTAAAACTATGGTTACAAAGATCTTCGATTGTGAAAACAGCTCTCCATCGATGTTCAGTGATATATAGGCAGGTCAACAGCAAAACAACCTGCAAAAGTAAAAAAAATTATCTTTAATAATACTCATATCAGTCTTCTATGCAATACTTTTTTTCATTTCTCTTTTTGATTTCCATACCATATAACAAAGAAAAGTCAATTTTCTGATTTTAATTTGTATTGTGTAATATGTATATGTTTTGTGGGCCGGAGGCCTTTTTACTGCAATAAATTGTATTGTATATTGTATTGTATTGTATAACAAAGAAGTCGATTTTTCAAACCTTGTCAATGTTGTATGGTTTTCCACTTGATTGGAACCTGTCACAAAACATTTGAACCAGTCACTAGTCTTACCAAAATTTCAAGAGAAAAACATTTAAAAAAAATTCATTACAGACTGGGATATTGTGAAAAATCCCTCTTACACCTGACAAGCCATGTTTTGTGAGATTAACTTGATTTGAACAACTTTAATATAGATTCAAATGAAAGTTTTATATGCCAAATTTTAATGAAGGTTTTAAATAAAACTTTCTCAACATTTTTGAACATCCTTTTTTCAAAACACTTACATTATTTGAACAGACTTCTGGAAAGAACCTACATGTTCTTTATGTTTAGTATCTATCATGTGACAAATGTTTCTGTTTCCAACAATATCTTTTAAGTAATCCTTATCTAAATCAGGCCAAACAAATAAGGAAGATGTACGGGAATGGTTACACAACTTACATTTACAAAGCTTTTTCTAACTCTACAGGGGCAGTTTCAACCACCTCTTCACCTTCTAAAAAGTCATCCTGAAAAACACAGTACATGTTTACATATAATCCAACCCTAGTACAACACAACTTCAACAACATTGAATCTCTTTTTAAGGAACTTTTCTTTAGAAACGAAAGAAAATCTGACTTAGAGCACTCGCTTGCAATTGCTGACCACCAACTTATTTTTCTTATTACTTGGTCCAAAAAGTTCTTATATAACATATCAGATATTGTATACAGTTTGAAGCAATAGCTTTGATAGATTGCGTGAGTGTGTGTTTGATACTTTAGGTGGGTAATGAATGGATTAAGTCTTAACGCAAAGACGAAGCTCATATGATGACAATAACTCTCAATTTCTTTTAAGAAACAGATGAACTAAATTTTTGTGACTCCTTGAAATTCATAACACATTTCAAAACACTCCTATAGAGAATAACTTGATAAGTTTTTGACCATAGACAGCAATCCTGATGCATATCGAGCCCCATTTGCTTCACCATTTAAAAAACTTCAAATATATCATTTTATGAGTTCTTGTTCAAATTCTCCATTCTCAATACTTCGAATGAATATACCGACCAAAAGTTCAGAAAAATATCCAAGAAGTGTACATGTACTCCTCTTACCATGACTAAATGCTCCCTCATCACAACTAGATCATCATCTCAACCAGCGAGTTTGTTTTTAATTTATAGAATGGGTCCGGTACCGGACAAATTTGGAAAAAACAGTTTTTTTCTTCTAAAATTGGGATTTTTTCAGGAATAACTTAAAATCAAACAAAAGCTTTAGCCTGAAATTGGGAAAATTAGTCAGTTAATTTGATTGGGAATGGGTCAGTTTTACGGTACCATATGTTACATATAAAGAAAAAAATCACTGTCAACACAGATGCTAGAAACAGTATGCTTTCAAGAGCCCAATTTGTAAATTGAGTCTACACTTTGTAATGGCTTATAATTCATTGGCTAAAAATTAGGCTCATAAAAGGACATAGTTTCTCTAACACCTTTGGATTTCAAGTTATTAGCTACTTACAATGTCATAAATAACTTTAATTAATAAAGAACAGCTTGGACATTTTGCAACATCTTCCCCTGCTTGTAAATCTTCCTGTAATGTAAAAGCATGACAATTGGACTGGATATTGTGAAAAAAGTTATAGCATGGATCTATGATAAAGAAGTTCATGTTGTAACCATTTTCTCAAGATTACCTACAATAAGGGTATGTGTAGAAATAAAAGACAGACACAACAATAATATAATGCTCTTTCCTTTCAACAGCTAATCAAGCAACTCAATCTTTTCATGCCAAATCAGAGAATTGGCAGTGAAACATATAACTTTTATAAAGCAAAGGTTAAGGATTCAAAAGGGAGCAACTGTTAGGTTAACAAAAAAGGCAAGATTGACCTGATGTTTTTTCGTTGCAAAGACGATAGCATTTCAAAAAGCCACATGCCAAAACTTATAAGTTCTAGACATTGTCAAACATCAATGTGATTTTACTCGAATTTGTAGAAAAAATCATTGTTAATCATTACAAGAAAAAAAAAAAAATTGAGACTATCATGTATCCTGGGAGGGCCGAATTCTGGTGATATAGGATTATATCTCTTTAAAAAAAGACTAAATACAAATGCAGGACTTGCTTTTTATGCCTAACGTAATACAGCCATATTTTACCTTTGTTTACAAGCTATTTTTTAATACAAATATGCTAATGTGACGAAGAAATGGTAGTTTAAACAAACCCTGGTTAAAGCTAGTCGCTGTTTGAAAAAAATGAACTAATTCCGGTAATGTCATACAAGGGAAGCTACCCATACAAATTTTCAAGGGAAACTACCCAAACAAAAACAATAAGGCAAAGAAATTTAATTTTGAGTTTTTTGGTTTTTTTAGGAAGTTTTACACTGTTTATTTCTTTAACTTGCACTGTACAGCACACACACATATATCAAAATTATTTCCAATTCATATGCACATTTATGCTTTTAAAAAGTTTTAGATTTTTCTTCTCTATAACAACATTGAAGAAAGAAAATTCCCCCTTCCTTCAAAGAAAGTTTTACTACGGAACAGAACACCATATAGCACCAATGGTTGCAGAAAGTGCCCTCAATTGATTTGTAAAAGTAGTGTTAAAGATGTCAACATATCAGACTTAGTTTTGCTTGTCATTTAAAAGAAAAATGTGAAAAAAGTTGTGTAAGGGATATGACTAAAAATTGTTTTAAAATCTTGGGTTGGCCTTCGAATGAAAACTTTTCTTCCGATTTACTTTTCGAGGGGAAAGGTCGGCAAACACTTCAGACAATCTGAAAATCCAAAAATCTTTGTTTGTGGCTAGAAAAACTTGTTTGAAGAGGGCAATAATTTGATATTAGTAGAAATCATAAAAAACACATAATGCAAACATTTATATAAGAGCTTTAGCAAGCTAGATCTCAATTTGACCTTTTCTGGTTATTATAAGATGCGTCCAGGATCTGGTAATATTGACTAAAGTTTGGGCATATGATGTTAAACCAACTCCAGGGCTCACCCTGGCTGGAAAAAAGTCTGCGCCAGCACATTCGCCAAATGACAAAAATAGGAGCCAAATTAAAGAAGTAGGAGCCAAATTCTGAGCAAATGGCTCCAATTAAAATTTCTTTATTTTAAACACTCTTCATGTTGTATGTAGATATGTGTTAAATCCTCTTAGTTAATTATTTCTGTTTGTTATGTTTCACCATTTTTATTAAAATTGTAATGTCATAAATATGTAATGTGTAATGCCAATAAAAATATTATGTTAAAAAAAAAAAATCCAAGACATTCCCCTTCCCCTTCCGAACAAATTTAAACCAAAGATGGTATAACTAAAGGCTACGCTTTGAGTGACAAAATCAAAATGAATCTTTTATCTCAGATAACATCAAATCATATCATATTGAAGACTACACATTTCTGAATTCTCAGTTTTGTTATTTTATTTATTTTAGAAATGTCCGATAGTTAAATGGAAAGTAAACATGATCTTAGGTCTATTTGTTTTTACTCTCGTCAAGACTCCGGTATGATGATTTGAATGATTAATAATAGGGGATCGCAATTTGAATAGTACCGTTGCATCAACGAAGGAAGCGAACTGTCAATATCAAAATACTTTACAAATTAATCCTCTTTAAATTCTCGCATTCTACCATGCATCATAAAACACTGGACGGAATGCGGTAAATAGTAATCGGTTTTCGTGGAACAACCGCATCGAGTCTACCAATCAAGTGTGTCGAGTTGTTTACACATAATAAAGACCCGATTAATACACGCCTCAGGCATTGTTTGACACGGGGATAACAATTAGCGGATTAATTTGGGGTTTTCGGAGATACTAACGGTTAAGTGTGTCAAAAGTAAAACTGTCTGTAATGTCCGGACAGGTGGAAAAATGGTAAAGTTGAATGAAAAAAACATGCGCCAAGCAAATTCGCCAAATCGGGAAATCTTTCGCCAGAATGAAATAATATTCGCATTTGGCGCATTTGGCGCCCGACAGCGTGAGCCCTGAACTCTCGCGATATGAGATAAAAACGAAGGTCACCAGAATTAGGACTCTCACGAAATGAGGGCCTTCGACGATATTTAGTTATCTGGTAAGAGTAGGAACCAGTGCAACCAAAGACCAAATTATTAACGCTATCATTTTTAGTCATCTGCTGCTGGGGCATCAAACAGTGTCATGATAAAACTGAAATCAATTTAATACAGAATATCACCCGCCCAGTTGGCCGATCAATCAGTAAAAAGATATCCGAAATAATGAACTATCCGAATCAATTAACCACCGGGCCTATTCGACTTTGTTTACCTTTGATATTTCGAATCTGTCTCCACATGGGCATGGGTAGTAATATAGTTCTGTTTCCTCGTCATATTCCATGTCCTCAATTTCAACTTCATCGTGGTAAACGGACATATTTCTATACAAAACTAGTTAAAATCAACTTCAGAATCTCACGTGTTGACATTGTCGGTTGTGTTTTGTGATGATATTGTTTACGCATGCGCATGAAAGTTGGTTTTACAAGAGTTTTCTCCCTTTACCCGCCAATCTGTCAAATTTCGTTGGTGTGGAAGTTTACTTTGCCTGTTTCAAACTCAGCCTGTGGGTTCGCTCAGCAGAGGCAGGCGCAAACGCATTTTCCAGGAAAATGAAAAAAATAAAGACCAAAATTTCAAAAAAATCCATCAATCGCCAGTCATAGTAAAATGTGCATATTTTTTACACCGTATATCCCCCCACACACACACACACACACACACATGTATACCCCTGATGCCACGATTTGGCATTTGAAATTTCAATTTTTCCGTGGGATGAGGGCATGCTCCCTGTCCCCCGAGCAAAGCGACGCCTTCGTACTGTAGGAGCATGGTATATTTCAGTCCAGATAACTGGTCTCGAAGGCTATTGCTATTTTGACGTAGCGAAGCACGATAAATGTCCAAATGATGAAAAAAGCTTCGTTCACGGATCATTATTGCAGAGACATAGATAACATCTATGTCTCTGATTATTTAGACTAGGTATAATTTAAGTACAATTTTAAATTGCAATGTTTGTTAATTTTGTAGTTTATTTTGATGGAAATTGAGATCACAGGAGTAGCCTACTTGAGGAAGTTGCGTTGAAGATTGAAGTATTATAAACAACGTCGGCCTGCTTAGTACTGATAGGCGTCTAGTCCATCTTAAATTGCGCTCTTTGTTAATTTTGCAACCAACAATAATGGGAATGGAGAGTACAATAGTATACGAGGATGTTACGTCGAAGATTGAAGTGTAATACATAACGTGTTTTTTCTTTTGCAGCAGCGACCCGTTTTTAAATAAAGAATTTTCAAAGACCAAAAAGTTTAATGTACAGATCCATCCCAGTACTTGGAGATTCCATGTTAAAATATTGAAGCATAACACATGACCCGTTCATTGTATTGATGCAGAGACATCAGTATTGGAGGAGTTAAACACCTGCTTATAAATGTCATGTATCCGTGGAATGATATTTCTGAATAATTGGACAAATAAAAGAAAGATCACAAGAAGTTGAAGTAAATATATCTATAGGAAAATTCAAACATGTGTTTTGTTTAATGTGTCCAGAGACATAGATATTTAGGTCTCTGATGTGTCTGTGCAACTGTGTTGTCATGTGTCGAGCCATATATACTCTAGATGTGTAGCCATTGTTGTTGTTGTATCAACCCATAACCAAACACTAAAGACACTTGACCTCTTAGTTGCAGACAACTCTAGAAAACATTTTGGGAAAAGGACAGAAATTGCTCTTAACAAACAATATCTTCTTTTCCCGCAATGTTTTCTGTCCTATCAGAAGATTATTTTTTTCAATTTCTTTACATTTTGAAATATCGTCTGCAAACCTTTTCAATTTGGGACAGGCGAGAATTTGGCGCTTGGTAAATAGTTTATACCGTATATGTTTTCACAGGCTCGCAGAAATGATGTTGTTGCCACATCTTGTGTCTCACATATGTCCGATAGGTCCTCTAGTTTGACATCAACTTCTCTGTATCCCTCTCGCCTGTTTCTGACCAAATGGCCGCTTCTAAAAGCAGGCTCCACTAAAGATCCTTCTCATTTTAATAGTGGGACAAGTCTGTAAAATCCCAGCCCGCCCATGCCCGCTTTACTGTTGAAACGATGGTGCCATCTTTTAAGGAAATAGACAGTACTCAATTGACAAGTACTTGTTCTATTTGTTGTATTCATACACAGCTGTCATAAATTTGTGTTAAATGTCTCGGATAATAATCCCTGCGTCCACGTTGAGTAATTTCAATGTATATGGAAGTGTTGAACATCATTTAATTGGTAACTCATATATATATAAAAGTGAAATTATAAGTTATGATATATCTTTGTTTCCTTAATTAAATGTGTTTATTTCCGTAATCCTTACAAAATTCAAAAGTTTTAAAAAGACAATAACAACCACTCACAACGAAATGAAACAATCAACATGTCTGAAAGAGAAATGCCTTCTTGGTCGTTATTCGTACTGACAGTCTGCTGACAACAAAATGAAACAATCAACATGTCTGAAAGAAAAATGCCTTCTTGGTCGTTATTCGTTCTGACAGTCTGCTGACAACAAAATGAAACAATCAACATGTCTGAAAGAGAAATGTCTTCTTGGTCGTTATTCGTTCTGACAGTCTGCTGACAACAAAATGAAACAATCAACATGTCTGAAAGAGAAATGTCTTCTTGGTCGTTATTCGTTATGACAGTCTGCTGACAACAAAATGAAACAATCAACATGTCTGAAAGAGAAATGTCTTCTTGGTCGTTATTCGTTCTGACAGTCTGCTGACAACAAAATGAAACAATCAACATGTCTGAAAGAGAAATGTCTTCTTGGTCGTTATTCGTTCTGACAGTCTACTGACAACAAAATGAAACAATCAACATGTCTGAAAGAGAAATGTCTTCTTTGTCGTTATTCGTTATGACAGTCTGCTGACAACAAAATGAAACAATCAACATGTCTGAAAGAGAAATGTCTTCTTTGTCGTTATTCGTTATGACAGTCTGCTGACAACAAAATGAAACAATCAACATGTCTGAAAGAGAAATGTCTTCTTGGTCGTTATTCGTTCTGACAGTCTGACTGACAACAAAATGAAACAATCAACATGTCTGAAAGAGAAATGCCTTCTTGGTCGTTATTCGTTATGACAGTCTGCTGACAACAAAATGAAACAATCAACATGTCTGAAAGAGAAATGTCTTCTTGGTCGTTATTCGTTCTGACAGTCTGCTCACAACAAAATGAAACAATCAACATGTCTGAAAGAGAAATGCCTTCTTGGTCGTTATTCGTTCTGACAGTCGTCTGACAACAAAATGAAACAATCAACATGTCTGAAAGAGAAATGTCTTCTTTGTCGTTATTCGTTCTGACAGTCTGCTGACAACAAAATGAAACAATCAACATGTCTGAAAGAGAAATGCCTTCTTGGTCGTTATTCGTTCTGACAGTCTACTGACAACAAAATGAAACAATCAACATGTCTGAAAGAGAAATGCCTTCTTGGTTGTTATTCGTTATTACAGTCTGCTGACATCAAAATGAAACAATCAACATGTCTGAAAGAGAAATGTCTTCTTTGTCGTTATTCGTTCTGACAGTCTCCTGACAACAAAATGAAACAATCAACATGTCTGAAAGAGAAATGCCTTCTTGGTCGTTATTCGTTCTGACAGTCTGCTGACAACAAAATGAAACAATCAACATGTCTGAAAGAGAAATGTCTTCTTGGTCGTTATTCGTTCTGACAGTCTCCTGACAACAAAATGAAACAATCAACATGTCTGAAAGAGAAATGTCTTCTTGGTCGTTATTCGTTCTGACAGTCTGCTGACAACAAAATGAAACAATCAACATGTCTGAAAGAGAAATGCCTTCTTGGTCGTTATTCGTTCTGACAGTCTGCTGACAACAAAATGAAACAATCAACATGTCTGAAAGAGAAATGTCTTCTTTGTCGTTATTCATTCTGACAGTCTGCTGACAACAAAATGAAACAATCAACATGTCTGAAAGAGAAATGCCTTCTTGGTCGTTATTCGTTCTGACAGTCTGCTGACAACAAAATGAAACAATCAACATGTCTGAAAGAGAAATGTCTTCTTGGTCGTTATTCGTTCTGACAGTCTGCTCACAACGAAATGAAACAATCAACATGTCTGAAAGAGAAATGCCTTCTTGGTCGTTATTCGTTATTACAGTCTGCTGACAACAAAATGAAACAATCAACATGTCTGAAAGAGAAATGTCTTTTTTGTCGTTATTCGTTCTGACAGTCTACTGACAACAAAATGAAACAATCAACATGTCTGAAAGAGAAATGTCTTCTTGGTCGTTATTCGTTCTGACAGTCTACTGACAACAAAATGAAACAATCAACATGTCTGAAAGAGAAATGCCTTCTTGGTCGTTATTCGTTCTGACAGTCTACTGACAACAAAATGAAACAATCAACATGTCTGAAAGAGAAATGTCTTCTTTGTCGTTATTCGTTCTGACAGTCTGCTGACAACAAAATGAAACAATCAACATGTCTGAAAGAGAAATGCCTTCTTGGTCGTTATTCGTTCTGACAGTCTACTGGAAAACGCTCCATGAAGAGACTTCGAATGTCTGATTTCTGAACCACCGTTTGTCAATGTAAGCCACAGTACCCTGTAATTCCGTTGTGTTGGCCTTTGTCTTTAGATGGGTGAAGGTTTGTAAATGTGTCGAGCTGGTAGTACTGGGAGGGCCATCAGGTGCTAGTCCGCATGTCTGCACATACTGCTACACAGCTTGGTTCCAGTGGAACACGCAGCCTTCGATTGGTACTCCGGGGAAGGAACACCTGAGGTTTTGGCAAGCAGCTGAAATAAGTAATAAATACCTAAAAAAAATTGATACATAATTTATACCCAGTGTGTGCCTTTTTTCTAAGTAATAAGTAAGTAATGAACGTGGAAAGTTTATGAAAACTTAAAACATAATGCATTATCGTATACAAAAAAGCTGGCTTCGTAACAGATTAACCCTTTACCAAACGCCAGAATTTCGACTGTCCCAAATTCAAAGTGCTTGCAGACGACATTTCAAAATGTCATGAAATTGAAAACTATTCTTCTGATAGGGCAGAAAACACTGTGGGAAAGGCAGAAACTGCTCGTAAAGAGCAATTTCTCCTTTTCCCACAACGCTTTCCAGAGGCGTTTGCAATTAACTGCTCAAATGTCGTTAATGTTTGGTAATGGGTTAAACACTTTTAATAGAATGTTGTCACTCATCCTGCTCGAAATCCACAACGAAGCCATCATGATCAACATTTGTAGAACTTCTCGGTCAATTTGGGTATAATCCTATCTGTCTGTCTGTCAAACAAAACACCAAGGGAAACTGTTAAATGTCACCGTGCTTCTCAACAAACGCATTGATTGAGAAGAGCTGCAATTGTCTATTCCACCTTTCGCCAAGCACCTAAAAATATTTTTAACTGTCATTAATCCCTTTAACCCATTACGAAACAATAGCGACATTTGACAAGATTGTTGCAGATCACTCTTTACGAGCAATTTCTCCTATTCCCACAATGTTTTCTACTTTATCAGAATATAACTTTCCAAGTTCATCAAATTTTGAAATACCGTCTGCAAACTCTTTCAGTTTGGGACAGTCGAAAATTTGGAGCTTGGTAAAGGGTAAACGTTAAACATACATCACATTCGACAGACAACTAAATTACTTTCATATATACTAGTATGGCTTAAACTTATCGATTCTGCTTCCCGTAGGCAAAACAAAAGCCTTTAAGAATAATTCACAAGAAATCAATTTATCTTTAGTAAAATACATAAATCAACAAGAGATAAACGCCTTAAGCCTTTACCAAACAATAACGACACTTCACCAGTTTGTTGCAGACGAATCTGGAAAACATTGTGAGAAAGGAAGAATTGTTCGTGACGAGCAATTTCTCCTTTTATCACAATGTTTTCTACCATATCAGAAGATTATTTTTTAATTTCATCACATTTTGAAAAATCGTCTGCAAACTCTTTCAGTTAAGGACAGTCGAAAATTTGGCGTTTGGTAAAGGTTAAATGTTTCATCCATGTACCATCTCTTATCTGTCTGTCGTACATCTGGTCGTTTTTCTGTCGCAAAAATGAAGTGTCTGTAACCGCCAACAAGAATATTGCCAATCAGAAACTCTTCACACTTCAGGAATCTCTGGTCATTCTGAAAAAGAAAGATGTTCATTATTGTAAAAGGTTTACATACAACATGTACATGTTCTTATTTATTAACCAATATAATTCTGGGTAATTTTCTAAAAATAGATATTTGTGTCGACTGCTTTCCTCAAACCCTAAATACCTGCTTAAATTTTATGAGGAAATAAACTCACTGATACTTCGAGTGGCAAACAGGTTAGATCACAGGCCAGCCGCCAATTTACTTGGCGGCTGGCCTGGATCTAACCTGTTTGCATTAACACGAAGTCGTTTCCAGCACTATAAGGGTTGATAAAATGCTCGATAAATGACAGCATATGTTCTTCTTCTTCTTCTCCCGATTACTGAGCTGGGTTCTCGAACGTATGTAGCTCAAATTGTTCGAGGTGACACTATTGGAGGCATATCAGGTACTATCTCTTGGTTTTTACCGCGTTATCCCATTCTAATTTATCTTTGCTTAAAAATCAACGTCAGGTGAATGTGTCCCTACCATGAATACGGTAAATAAATCGGTTACATTTGTACACATGAAACTCGCGCAGTTTGGTATATATATGAAGATGGTTATAGCGAGCTTGTTGTTTTAGTCATTTGTCCAGACTTCGTTTATACAAGTTCACGTAGTACATTACATCCATAAACGCTCATGAATACGGTACACTACAGGTTCATACATTCTTATATGTTTTACATATTTGCTGTTATTGTATGTCATATCACATATATGTTTATGATATTATATATAGTATCAAAAAACTGTAAACTCTCTGTTCACTTGAGCCCAAAGCCGTTACCATCGATACAAGTGCGAGCCCAACAATACATATAATATGGAATATGCTGGTAGAGGATCACCATGGTAATGCTGAATTCATATAACACCAGGGTCAAGGTAACTGTTTGTCCTAATGGGTTTCTAATGGTTTTCTTTTACAGCACAGCAACAGTTTTTCAGTCGTATTCCAATACCCAGCCGATCATGGATGGACGAAGACCACTTACTTCACTACCCATACGGGCCGGTAAAGACGGACAGAATCGTCGGCATTCTATTAATCGCGCAGAGGTCATGATTAAAGACATATTCCCTGAGCTAACTTACATATTGGCTCTCAAAGTTCTGTATTGTGGGTACTCAATATATTTAGTACCAACAACAAGAGAATTTCGATATACTTTTTTTCTTTATAGCTAACCAAAGAGTTCATTAGGTCTTTGTAGCTAACATTCCTTAAGATGCTTCGTGTAAAAGATCCCAATAGGCACCATTATTAAGACAACAATATACCACTTAGGAAGTATTAAAAGTACTATCTCACGGAAGGGGAATTGAACTGTGTTTATGATAAACCGTCTTTAACCGATAAAATACCAACATAGATTTTCCAAGTAACACAAGACTAGTTTATTTATAATAAGTACAATATAATTTCTACTATAAGCTGTTTTCAACAGTACTTTTGTAATGTGATGACATTAATTGTATCTATGCATGTTCTCTGTTTGAACTTGCCAATCAGTACAAACGACTGTCTGCTTTTCAACACCAATACATTAAACTGTTCAGCACTGAGAAACGAGCAAGTCATGTCTCACAAACTTAAAAAAAACATCATCATAGGTAGTGGTCGAAGGACTCAAGCTATTTAGTCCTTTACCAAACGCCAAATTTTCGACGGTCCGAAGTTTAAAGAGTTTGCAGATGGCATTTCAAAATGTGATAAATTGGAAAAAAACAACTATTCTTCTGACAGGGCAGGAAACATTGTTGGGAAAGCAGAAATTGCTCGTTAAGAGCAATTTCTCCTTTTCCCATATTGTTTTCCATAACCATATGCAACAAACTGGTCAAATGTTGTTATTGTTTGGTAATGGGTTAAGGCATTTACATACGATGAAAAGACACTTACAATACAACTGGCTGCATCACAATGTGGTTTTAACATGATCCCTTCTACCTATAACGTGACATGGGATATATTTTTATGCTTACGGAACAAATGGTTTACATGTCTTTAATTTGAGAGCACACACATGGAATTTGTGTAAGCTGGAAATAGAAGCCTTCTCTGTACCGTTTTTGATTTTTTTGCTTACTGAAATAAAAGGGCAGGCACGTGTCTAGTGTGCACAAAGGAAGCTACACCAATATGACAATTTACCATACTTATTCTTTCATTACAGGGGGATTCCCACACCTAATTCCCAAAATTGTTCAAAAGGTGCATTTTGAAATATTAGTCATGAATATGATATTCGTAAGAAACTTTGACTATAAAAATTTGGTACCTTCCAAATGTTTTCTGTCGGATTTGCTTTCAATAATGTTCACAAGTACACAGTGTTAGACCTCCATTACACACACTATAAATCATATTATGCGTCGGGTAAAGGAACCTTCCGAGTTATTAAAGCGAACATGTCTCACGACTAAACTCTCGAAGGCACGAATTTGAAAAGGTGTGAACAACTGGGAATCAGAATTAAAATGGATTTCAAAGGTAAAGGTCGTTTCTTTATATGTGTTTTTATTCTGTTTGATTTTCAATGAGACTTATATGATTTATGCAGTTATTTGTTTGTAAAGCCTATTTTTGTTGTCCAAATGGAAAGTTTGATGTCAATATTCGATGACCAGTGATGGTTCTCATTTATAATTAATCCGTTCTACTAGCTACCGTTTAGTCAACTCCTAAACCGGAAGAACTTGTCACATGTACATTAGAAATTCTTCAATCAAACACTCAAACCATTGTGGTAACGTGCCATCATATTGTAAGATAAACAATGAGTCAACTTCATCAGAGGGGCCGATATGGACCAATATCATGAATATACCCGCAGAGAAAGGTTAAGATAATGGAAGGGGGAATAAAATTGATTTACACGAGTTTGGCGCCATTTTGTCTTTCCCCCTCCTCAGCTGATTATTTAGTAAAATTATTTTTCATTCTTTTAAAGTGTGTCACATGGATTTCCAAATGCAAACAACATTGTTTTCTTTATCACTGTTTTTAAGATTGGCAAGAATTACTCTATGAGGTTGATGACATAGGCGTAGGAGCGTTTTCAACATGGGGGCAATTTCAGAATAAGGACCAGTCTTTAGAAGAATAGATGTTCCCAAACTTTTTCATGACTATTCATGCATTTACAAATTCAATAACATAATAATAATTAAAAAGAAAGCATATGAAAATGTGAATCTTTAATAAAAAAAAGGAAAAAAAGGATATGTCAGGTCTCGATCTCACGCGGAAATCAAATGTATTGATCTAATCGAAAAGTGGCAGCGACCAGGCTGTCACAGCCACGAATTCGACTATTTTCAACAGTCAAAAAATTTAATTATTCTTCAAGCTTTAGCTTACCATTAAAGACAAAATTGAGTTTGACTCCTTAGAACACGTTTTACACCACTGTTTTCATCAATCAAAACTTCCCGGGTATTTTTGTCAGCCAAGTTATGATTGGATAAACCCGATGTGTTCAGATTGCCATTTGCAATGATGAAGTCATAAAGATTTTGGTTAATGTTCGTAACAAAAGGCGAATTGGTATTAGATAAAGCACAAAAATACACATTTATCTATATTCTGCTGTTAAATTTCGTTTCTTTCATTTTTCTTTTCAAATATCTTCATTTGCCATTGTGAATATTGGGATGGCCAAAGTATACTCTGCCCCCGTCTGAATATTGGGGACCCCCAGCTCCTACGCCTATGGGTGAGGAGCATCTTTTCATTTTATCATAATGGGTTTTAAAGTCTTCTGTAGCAGACTAGATCTAGAAGTCAAAATGATTTAATGTGAAGATTACTTAAAATTATTTTCTGATGGGGCAATCTAACACCGAAATGTCGAACGATCCAAACAGTGGAGGAAAAAATCAAAATCAGATTTTCGGTATTAAAGGCACATCAAAGGAGAGGAGTACAAATAAAGTACTAAAAATATATATGGTGTTCTATTATTTTGTTCATAAAAGTCATGAGAATTAGTTTAGGAATGCATTGAGACCCTATTTAATAGACTCATTTAAAATAAGTTATTTTGTGCTTGAAATATAGGTGTCTCCAATTCAATCATGTTTATCAACAACATGTTTATCAACAACATGTTTGTTTATATAATCAAAATAATGAATTCTGATAGGTCGGTTAAAAAATGTGTGTATCAACTGTCAAGGTCAGAGGTGAAGAATCAGGAAATCTGAATTGTAGAACTTGCCAATCTGGTTTATTTCTGGTTTACTTTCACATTTAACTTGTGCTGATGGTGTTTTCTGGTGATAACTATTTGAATCTGTCCAAAAGTTTACCAAATAATATAGTTTGATATAGCATTAATCTCCTTTAATAGGCCTTTAAAGCACAAAATGGCCTCCAAAGTCAATTGATAAGAAAGATAGGTAAAATAAACTTAAATACCACCAAATTATGGCATCAATTGCCGTTAACAATTAAAAAATGCTAAATTAGGTTTTTCTTATGCCCAATGGAAGTTTATCGGGAGCAGAAAAATCATCACCTGGTGTCAATTAAACCATTCTTACAAACTAAATATGAGGAATACCAACAATTTTCCTGTTTGGATGGATTGAAAAGGGATTAATTCATAACAGAGTTA
Organism: Cerastoderma edule; assembly: GCA_947846245.1. NCBI lineage: Eukaryota > Metazoa > Mollusca > Bivalvia > Cardiida > Cardiidae > Cerastoderma > Cerastoderma edule. The sequence goes on along the minus strand of OX401408.1, from coordinate 35,991,494 downwards.
TGTCATCTGACATTGATATTTTACTGTCATAATGGAAATATTGGTCTTCAAACGATGCAACAAAACTTTTGTCATATTGTCCTCCATTAAATGAATGGTTCGAAAGTTCGACGTGACAGGAGATATTGCCCTATCAGAGACATAGATAATGTTATGTCTCTGGCCCTTTTAAAAAATTATCGATATTTTCTGTTCCGTTCAAATTAGTTTTACTAGTAATATGTTTTAAGGGATTAAGAATATCAAAACAAAAGTTGCTTAATATGGGATCTTGAGCATAATTATCTTCATCATCTACATCTTACGTCATCTCAGTCAATCTTGACTATAATACAACAGGTGGTTACTTGGTCATATGCAGAAAAGAAATGATAGGAAAGGAAGAAATTAGCTTGATAGAAATCTACTTGTTGATTGTCAAAGAAGAAAAAAAAAGTAACATTTTAATAAAATCAGCTGATTTTCTCCTTCCTCGCCCTAGACCAATCCGATTATGGTGACCAATGCTGGTATAGCTCCAGCCTCGAGGGCTCATCGATGGGCTACTTACAGCTGGGCCCTAATTTGAGTTATACAGCTAGGTTTGTTAGCTCCCACTTAAATAATACTTAGTTGGGAGCATCTGCTACAGTTGCATAGTATAATTGTGCTTGGGATAACTGAGTTTTTGTAGTAAGCTGTTGTTGTAGCTTGTTGTCTGAACTTTAGAGTGTGTTGAGGTCTAATGGAAGATGTTGCTGGGGTCAGTTATAGTTCAGACTGAATTTCAACAAGGTTGTTAATCATCTTGAAGAGCATAGTTATCAAAAAGCTTATCTCTTTCTTATTTATTTTCATGTGCTGTTCTTGCTGCTTTTCATCAACTGTTAGTGTCGGAACCATACCATTATTCTGTGACAATTCAACTTCCATCCTTTATTATTGACCAGAATAGAACTACATTTACCGGAACTTATAAAAGGGAAAGATCCACTAGTATATGCCAGTGTACTCAATGCACAATTAAGCGACTGATAGTACATTCATATCTTTACAGGTAAGTTGTACCATATAATGCTATATCTTACCAACATTGAAGTTAAAATATATGCAAGCACCTGCACACTCCTAGTCTTGAGGTGGCTGTAGGTTTGAGTCTTACACTCAAGCTTACTTGTAAATCATCTGTAGAAGACTAGTTTTGAAAACATTTCTTTCAAATGTTGTGAGCAATTGTCACACCTATTGTGTCACTCTAGGTTACATTTCATTGTTGCCAGAACAACTTATGTTTTTTAACACTTGAAATAAAATCCCACTAGAAACATTGTCACATAAGAACAAATAAGTCAACTTGAGAAATATTGTATTATCCAAATAAGACATCTCTAACTCTGTGTATCTTCACATTTCAGAAACAAATGTTTGTTACTGACCTATAATCCTTTGAGACAATTATCGAACAGTCAAGTGCACTGTCTCTTGTTTGAATTTACATCAATTATTTTTTCACAATATCATAAAACTTGTTTTTTTTTCTGTCTTTTGTCATCTGCTGTTGCCTTGTTGAGTCACAAAAACCTATATGGTGGAATAGGCTTCTATATTGAAATATTGGACAGTCTCTCACCACATTGACTTCGCTTTCATGATGCTGGGATAATCAATCTTAACCCCTTTCCAAATGCCAAAATTTTGTACTATCCCAAATTGAAAGAGTCTCTTGATGACATTTAATATGGGATAAAACTAGCAAGTAATCCTCTGACTGATTGAGTGGAAAACATTGTGGGAAAAGGAGGAATTGGTTGTTAAAAGCAATTTCTCCTTTTCCCAAGGTTTTTCCATAGTCATCTGTAACAACGTGGTTAAATGTCGTTATTGTTTGGTAATAGGTTAAAGCCATTACAAGTTTGACCTTAAGTAACTTTTTGTCTTCTTGCATTCTGGTCAATCTGTCTCATTTAACTGTTTTGAGTCTTTGCAATATGACTTCATATGCTTTGGTCCAGAGTGGCCAGGTGGTTAATGACTTGAAAATAGGGGAACCCAGGTTCAATCCCCATCCGTGTTGCCTGTTTCATTGGAATGTCCTTTGATAAGACAGTTCAGTGTTCTAGCATAGTACTGGTGAGTACCCATTCACAACAAATGTAAAATGAAAAAATGTTGACGAGGTGCTGGGCCCTCTTCATAAGAAGCCAAAATGGTGGGACTCGACAATTTTCATTCAACCCTCTACCAAACTACAAATTTCGACGATCCCAAATTGAAAAAGTTTGCAGACGACATTTCAAAATGTGTTGAAATGGAAGCGATCTTCTGAAAGGGTAGAAAACATTGTGGGAAAAGGAGAAATTGCTCAAAGAGCAATTTCTCCTTTTCTCATGTTTTCCAGAGTAGTCTGCAAAAAAGTGTCAAACTTCGTTATTGTTTGGTAATGGGTAAAACATCATTTCATTTCTATTTTCATATCTGTAGGAAGTTGCCAGCAAGACAACTAATACTCCTCACCAGACAACTTTACAAATTACTTCAAGAGTGTTCTCAACTAATAGATACAGAAAAGATGCTGTTTCATCAACACATGAAAATTTCACCATACAGTATTTTTTTTTACATCAATTGTGAAGGAAGCTTAAAGCTTGTTTAAATCCACTCTCAATGACTGCTTCCTGGATACCAAACCAGTAATCGCGCCGGTTTGATGGCTAGTCCCAGAAATTTGCACCTCACCTAACGGGGATTCGAACCTGGGACCCTATGTACAAGAGTGAGACGCCCAACCACTTCACCAAGGGTAAGTTGGTAGAATAGATATAGAAACCTAGTCCTAAAATATATAGTTATATACATGTATCTGTGTGTTCAAGGTAATCAGTGTTTACCAAAATAATTCATCTTTGTGAAAGGCTCAGCCATATGGTACATAAAGAAACCAATCTTCATTTGAAATAACCCCATTTACTTGGGAATATATTCAAGAACTAGTTCCAAAACTACACTGTACATGAAACATAAAAAATTATAAGGTTCCAGACATCTGATTTTTACCACAGGGCTTTTTTGCATTCTATAATATGGGCTCATGAAAGGCACCTTCCCAATTTGATTTTTTTTTAAGTCAGGCAGACTTCCAAAAGTCACACCAGCTTTTTGGTTTCCCAATTCAACAATTTCAGCGATAAAAACTTTCCAAAATTAATAGACCTAGTCCTCTTCCAAATTCAAAGAAAGAAAGCCCTGTGCACTCCATGTTTATTTCAAACCATGCATTTTGGCTTCTCCATATCCTCTACCACAAATGATTCCGACTTAACTCACCATATAGCTGTTGATGCCCGTTAAAACACCATTCATTCATTCATTTATTAATTCCCCATAAAATCTCCATTTATTACTTTAAACCCCATGAAAACCAGTAACCGCCTTTAAAAGATTGTCTGCACTTGCGGATGTTAATTTCATCCCTCTCTCTGAGCTATAGAAATGCAGATGTTAGCTCTGCTAATCATGAATATTTGTTCATTCTTTTAAACAAAGATATTCAAATCAAGTCCAACTTTCCAGTCTTCCAACGAATTATGAAACTCAATAGGCATCTATATCTAGCCTATTGTCCCATGCAAATACACAATGCAACAATTTTGGTTTTAATGAGGTGTCATTTACTCTTAAAAGGACCTTTGAAAGAGATATAATCTAAATTTTCAGTAAACCAGTTAGAATTATTCCTTTATTTTCCTGTTTTCAAATCATTACCCAGTTAAATAACACAAAATGCAATTTTTCGCACCATTATTTGAGGATGTTGTACAGCATTCATAAAAAATCTATTAAAGATAAAGTGGTAAACCAAAATTTATAGTCCCAATAGACACTCCCTAAAGAATCTCTAAATTATTCAATATTCCATTGATTTTATAGATTCAGAATGGCTGCATGTTGAAATATAGAAGGTCAATCATTATTCTTGCAAACTGGAGTGAAAATTGTTTGTAACATTAATATAAAAAAGAAGAGTTTGTTAAAACAAACATTTCATCATTTTGGTAATCCGTGTGCCAAGATCAGATCATGTCTCCAACTAAAGTGTTGATTACCACTATTTCATCCATTTTGATTTGCCCTCCTCTGTCTTGTCATTAGATATTTGCCACTCTTTTATCAAAAAAGATCTTTACCAGACTATACGGAAACAGCTGTTCCTTTGGTATCCAGTTTAAGTTTGACATTGGGCAAGATTTACCCTTCTCATAGAGCGGTTCTTAATCTCCAGTGCAAGCGACCATTATTAACAGATACAAAATGGGATTTCCCCATTTGTATTTACATAATTGATAAAGATAATATTGGGGTATACAACAAATCTATAGCCCAGAACAAAATACCCGAAACACCTTCATGAACATTTGACAATGCAAAATCTTTATTTGATCTAACCTCAGATTTTATAAGATAAAAGACTTTCATTCAGAGTAAATACATTGAATTTAAAGAACAATTTTCTTCATGCAAATCTATATAATATACACTGACTGATCCAAAGTTGGTGATTCTGTTGCAGCTGCAGCTGTACACAGACAAATTGAAAAAGACATTCTCTTAATTCATGTGGCAATCAAAATTGAATTTTAACGTTTTATATTCGACCGGCGATAGTCCGAACGTTGTTAATCCGGATTATTCACCATCCGAACAGAATTTTTAGGGAACGGTCCTTACCTTCATCAATTTAACTGTTTAATGTGGAAAATCCAAGTTCCGGAACCGGACAAAAAAATTCAGGAACCAACAGTCACTTCATAGTATATGTGTATGGCTTGTCCGAAAACCAGTATAATTGTTTATTTTGCGGTTACAGTTGCGAATGAAGGGATCGGTCTTCTGTTGTAAACGGCATTCACACGTTTTGCAAACTGGCATGTGTGCTTGACCATAACATGTCACCTAGTGTAGTGTACTGGAATGTGTTGATCGTTTGTTAATCGGTCATTCTCTCAGTTGATTGGTCCCACACAATTGTAATTACGGTCGCATGTCGATAGTTGAGTTTGTAAAAGGTGTTGATTGGCTGCTCAGACAGCGATCAGGAGACAATGTCTGGCAATCATTTTCAATTATTACTCAATCGATATGCTCCTTCAGAGCTATCTTAAGGAAATTAGAACTCTCGAAAGACATCGCTTCAAATTGTCATTTTTTTAAAATCCTTTTTAACCAAATAAACACTTCCTTAACACACTTTATATTTCCCTTAAAAAATATAAGAATTGTGTATCTCTTACTTCATAGTAATTATCATGATACACCGACACCATGTAAAGGTAAACATTTCACTGTACTTCGCATATATTTTATTCTGGAAAATTCATTAATACGAACATTTCTCCTGGGAACGGAAGTGTTCGGATAAACGAGGCTCGACTGTAAATAGATTGCATTCAAATAAACATTGCCTTAGGGAATGGTACCTTCACAGGTCTAGCAGAGAAGAATAGACATTTGCATGGCAAAAGAATGAATTTCAAAATGACGGATTATGGGTATTCTACCTTAATTCACAATTCTGAATACACTATCCACACATATACTTTAAACCCCATGAATATTAATCACCACCTCTAAAAGAATGTCTGGACTTGTGAATGTTTATTTCATCCCTCTCTTTCAACTTCCAAATGGAGAGGTTCACTCTGTCAACCATCAACCTGGTCTTTACCAGACTTTATAGAATATCTGTTCCTTTGCTATCCAGTTTAAGTTAGACATTGAGCATGATTAACCCTACTCAAAGAGTGGTTCTTAATCTCCAGTGCAAACAGCCACTATTAACAGATACAAAATGTGATTCCCCATTTACTATTTCATGAATGATATAGATAATCTTGGGGTATACAATGAATTTATTGCCCGGTACAAGATACCCGAAACACCTTCATGAACATTGGACTGTGCAAAATCTTTATTTGATCTAAACTCAGATTAATTAACAGACTTTCTTTCAGAGTAAAAAACAGTGAAGTTAAAGAACAATTTTCTTCATACAAATCCATATAATATACACTGACATATCCAAAGTCAGTGATTCTCCAGCAGCTGCAGCTATACACGGAAAAAATGACAAAGACATTCTCTGCAGAGGTCAAAGCTTTTAATCTAGCTCTTAACCAGTCGGAACATGCTTATTCCACCTGATTTATTTATCATAATCTCTGACTCTTTATCAGTGCTGCAGGACATACCAAATCAAAGGCTGGAGAAACCTTTGGTATGTCAGTTAATTCAAAGAACGTTACAGATTTTGTCTTCAAATAGACTTCTTTACAGCTAAATACAAAGTCATACCAGTATCATCGGAAATAAACATCCTGATGGGTCCGCAAAATCAGCACTTCCCATTCCCATTTTAGAGCTTCGGTTCTTTACACTGATTTTAAATCTTCTAATTGTATAAAGACTTAATTCGTCTAGCAATCAAAATTGAATTTTAATGTTTTAATTGGATTGCATTCAAATAAACATTGCCTTGAAGAATGGTACCTTCACAGGTCCAGTAGAGAAGAATAGACATTTGCATGGTAAAGAATGAATATCAAAGTAACAGATTATGGGTATTCTACCTTAATTTACAATTCTCCATGAATGCACTATCTACACACATACCTTAAACCCCATGAAAAATGATCACCACCTCTAAAACAATGTCTGGACTTGAGGAGGTTTATTTCATCCCTCTCAACTTCCAAATGGAGAGGTTCACTCTGTCAACCATCAACCTGGTCTTTACCAGACTTTATAAAAACATCTGTTCCTATGCTATCCAGTTCAGGTTTGACATTGAACAAGATTAACCCTACTCATAGACCACTTCTTAATCTTCAGTGCATATGGCTCATATTACCAGATACAAAATGTAATTTCTGAATATAATACTATTTTTCCGACATTTGATCCTTTTTTTATTTGTTAAGAAGGGCAGGAGATGTTGAGTGTGGGTCGATGAACATTACAACATGCCAATTTCCTTCTTAAGTTCACATAATTTTATTGTAGGAATGTAAATGATACATGTATTTCGTACTATCATCCTAACAAGTATCGTAAATTGATAACATTTTTTGTACATCAGTTATCCTAAATCAGATGAAGAATGTATCATGTCGTTTCGCATCGAATCAGATAGGTAAGATGGCCGCCCTATTAAATATGGTGTATCACTCATCGCATATCGCAGTTTGTAAATGGTTTGTTTTTTTTATTGTGAATCGTCTGTAAATTGTGTGAGCCCATACGATAGCACTACTGTATATATAACCAAATCAACGTTATTGGCAAATGAAGAAGTTTCTCATCATTCATCGTAGTACATTGTATCCACAATGTTTTCCTTGAATCATTAAACCTTCTTTTTATATATAGGTTTACAGTTCAACATGGGAAGTTTATAATGTCATTTTATGTTTGTATGTTTGAGGCAATGTGTTATTAGTGTTTTGTACTTTTTTTGTAACTATTTTTGTATGTTTTTCCTTTTTTGCATAAAGAAAGTGATCAAAAAAGAATTTAATGAAAACGTATTTTTTTCATATTTTTATTGTTTGGTTGACACAAAATGATCATTTTTCTTTATTCAGAGGTCTAAATAAGAGGCTTTTTCTCCTGGCAATTTGAACGACTACCTCTCAGACACTCGATCTACTTTGTGGGTATGCACTAGGAAGGTCATAACAGACATTTCTCATGAATGCTCACAAAGTATGATTGGTTATAAGGATTTTAAAAGATTGCCAGTGAAAGGCACGGATTAGCCTCCTTTATCTAGACCTCAGCCTATTTTGGTATTTTTTTTTATCTTTTTTATATATATATTTTTTACTCTTGTGTTTAACCCTTTTCCTGTGTTTAGAAATTTGAACATGTATATCCTTAAAATCTTTTGTCAAGAAAAAATTCATGCAATACTGTATTATCTCTTATCATAATGAAAACATTGCTACAAAAATAGAATTTGATCAAACCTCATTTTGTCACAATGTTTTCAAATTCCATCTATGCATTTAACATTATCATAATCAGGAAAAGGGTTCAACTTAGGAAAGACATGTTTTTGATCTGATTGTATGTTTGTAGTATTTTTCAATATTTATCCTTTACCAAGTGATCTAGGGATGTCATAATTATGCTTCAAGTGACTGTAAATTTTTGTTGGGAAAGTAGTCATTGCTAAAAGAAGCTATTTTCTTTTTTTCCAACAACAATTTATATCCTTATTATATTAACGACGTCTAATTCTATTTCATCTAAAGGTTCACACCAGACTCCTGCATTTTGTATTTCTATGTATCATTTGGTAAAATGATTACAACTAGTTAGGAACACAAAGATAACAAAGATAAAAGAAAAGAAAAAAAAAGAAAGAAAAAAAAGAAGAAAAAAGAAAAAAAAAGAAAAGAAAGAAAAGAAAAAAAAAGAAAAGAAAAGAAAAAAAAGAAAGAAAAGAAAAAAAAAGAAAAGAAAAAAGAAAAGAAAAAAGAAAAGAAAAAAGAAAGAAAGAAAAGAAAAAGCCGTAAAGGGATTCTTAATGGGAGTTTTATGCAGACATTTTTGTGTACCTAATTTTTGCTATATCAAGGTACTTAGCTCAGACCTTTGAAAAGTACCTTACATTTGGAAATATGAATTAACAAATAAGTCTTTTCCCTTATTTCATTTTTTAAAACACAGAGCTCTTTTTTAATTGTTTACATTATTCTTTATTCTATAAACTCCCAATAATTCCCTTTAAGGTATGGTCTACAGTCTTCTTGTGCTATTGTACATGTATAGAATTTGTTTGCCACCTATTCTTAAGAAAAACTTTTAATTTTCAAAGACATGAGCACATTTGCTTATTTCTTGTTCTTTTTTTAATAACCCATCTTGTTGCACTGTTAAAGGTAAGTATGAAGTATATAATGTGCAGGCTCTGCCTAGCACTTAAATGCACATGTAAGTAGGCTTCGCGTCCGCCTGTGTACTTTTTAGTATCACAAAGTGATGCATGTGTGCATTTAAAAATAAATAAATAAATAAATGAAATAGTACCCAATGACGGACTTAGTGGCTGGAGAAACCTCCACAGTCTATACAGGGACTATAATTACAGTGACAAGATGGTATTGTCTGCAAATTACCTACATGTTTATTAAACATAAGTTTATCTCTAGGTATATCTATATGAATGTATCAACATAATGTATATTTGGTGGTAATTTATTGCTCTACATGTACTCTACATACAATATTGCTGGACATCAAACACATTTTGTATTCATTCGCTCATGAAATTATTGATTCAAAGAAGTCACTGAAAGATATAAACACAAAATTATTGAGATATTCTTACTTGCTTTATTTCATGCTTGACTAATACTGAATTGGTTTGGACATCTTTGAAATTATTCAATCTTCATCTTTGAATATTGAAAAAAGAACAAGGACAGATAGTCATGACTTTTTAACAACAGTTTTGTTTGCACCAATTATCAAGTGAAGGGGAGGTGAATGGATAAATACATGACACGGCAGCAAATAACTAACATTTCTTCTTTTTTTCCCCAAGTTTTTTTAAGTTATCTGCTGCACAATTTTGAAAGATTGACTCTCTATTAGGAAGAATGAAACAAAACTCATGTTATTAGTACTCATTATGTTGGTCATAGAAGATTGCTTAATAAGTACCAACAACATGGGCCTTGAATAGAAATAATTTACTGACTTGCATCTTCAAACCTCCCCTATTCTTGAACTACTGATATTATGTCGAAGTATTTTTAAGTAGACATATTTCACTTGGTGCAAAAACATCCTACAAAATTGACATTGATTGAAAAAAAAAATCAACATTTATTTTTGTAAGTTTAACTTTATCATTTGCTTAAAAGAGTTTATTAGTGTTTACCCTTTCCCCATATTAAATTTAAGTCTTGAAGGGAAAAAAAATAATGCCAATAAACAAAAACTGTAATTCTCATTTTTTTGGTAGAAAACATTTTGACAATAAGATGAATTGCCCAATAAGAGCAATTTATCCAATTGTCCCATTGGTTCCTACTATCTTTTCCATGACTAGCATATAATTAAGATATGGGGTAAAGGGCAACAAAGAGTTTATCATTTATCTTAGTATTCAGAAATCATGCTTGATGCCAACATAAAGGGGAAGAACTATGTTTTCACCACACCATTCTTTAATGAACGGTGTTTTCTTGGTGCTCATTAGATTTTCTTCATAATTCTAAAGAGTGCCAACAACAAAGAGAATTTCAAATAAACCATGAAACTTAAATACTCCTCCTTTATCTTGGATTATTGATATATATCATTTTTTCGTTTTCTTAATTGATGTTAGATTGAATTCTACAGTTATTTTGGACATTGCAATGAGATAGTGTTATGAACATTGATCATAATCCATACTAGAAGACAGTGTATTGTGTGTGGATTTAATGTGGACTTAGTGTGGACTTATAGACCATGAACTTTTGCGGATTAGGACATGTGAACGTGTTATCTTATACAGACTTCTATGCCTTCTAGAAGTCGTATACCACATCGAGCATGTATAGGATATCGCGTACGAATTACCCATGTGCCTTGTGATGGAGTTGTGTGGACTTTTGTGACATTAAATATGGAGATTAAACCAGCAGCAGATCGTCGAGTGTGGACTGTACAACGCAAACATTGTACAGATTAGGACATGTGAACGTGTTATCCTATACAGACTTCTATGCCTTCTAGAAGTCCTATAACAAATCAATCATGTATAGGATATCGCGTACGAAATACCCATGTGCCTAGTGATGGAGTTGTGCCGACTTTTGTGACATTAAATATGGAGATTAAACCAGCAGCAGATCGTCAAGTGAGGACTGTACAACGCAAACATTGTACAGATTAGGACATGTGAACGTGTTATCCTATGCAGACTTCTATGCCTTCTAGAAGTCGTATACCAGATCGAGCAGGTATAGGATATCGCGTACGAATTACCCATGTGCCTAGTGATGGATTTGTGCGGACTATTGTGACAATAAAAATGGAGATCATCAACTGTTACTAGTGCTAGAGGATTATTATGGACATAAACTGAAGTGTTGAACTGTTTGTCTCTGTGGAACAGTGAAATGCAAGTGTTTAAAAAAAAAAAGAAAAAAAAAAAAGAAATGTATTGTATAAATGATGCAAATGACGAGTCACCCAAACCCTTTACCCTTAGAATGCTGGTTAATTTTAAAAAAATAGATTTTTGTGCCATCTGCTTTCCAGAACATCTAATATCTTTTTTAATTTGATGAGTAATGATACTCAGAGTAGCAAACAGGTCAGATCAAAGGCTAGCCGCCAATTTACTTGGCTTAAATTGGCGGCTGGCCTGGATTTAACCTGTTTGCATATGTATGAAGTCGGTTCCAGCATTATAAGGGTTGAAAATGAAAATATACACATTGCTTTTTACAGCTACTAATTGAGAGTTCAGTGCAAGACTATAGTTACTCCTTTTCAAAAGTGAAGGACTTTCTATTGTCTTGCATTTAAACCTCATTTTGTGAAATAGAAAGGGATTTTGTTGACTGGTCAATTTGCACTATGTTCATTGTTTGAGTACTTTTCTTACAAATCAACTCATTCCCCAAAAATAAATCTTCTAATTGTAAATAACAGCAGCGATTATCATAAAGTATTGGCAATTCAATGTTGTAGTAAATAGAAACCGCATTAACATAATAAGATATTGTTTGTTACAAGTAATATCTTTTTTTGTCACTATGGTTTTTTAAGTCTATGTCTGAGGCTAGGATGTCTTAAATCTAAAGTAAAGTGTTCAAGCTTGTTTTGTACACTAAATATTAATAGTCCATTAAATGGGGAATGTGTGGATTTTGAGATCAATATTTGTTTTCCATATTATTTCGTCTTGGTGAAAATATAACTGTAAGAGAGTAATCCAGTTCTGTTCTAATTTCAGCTAGTATCCATCTTGCTCAAGAGTTAACCCAGAATTCGTTAAGATTTAAGAAATTTTGTAATGTGATATATCATTTAACAATTCAAAATGAGTCCATATCTTTACCAATCACCCCACTATGCGTTCCTTAGTTAGAGTAAGGAAATCTTGATGAAGTGATTTGAAAAGATCAATGAAGAAACCTTCAAGACAAATTATGACTGGCTTACCCTCAATATACTCAATCATGTAAAACTTGATATCAGAAGCAGACAAGGTGTGTTCTTACAAGATGCACTAAGAAGAAACGTCACCAAAAGAGGTAGAAATGCACCACTAAAAGATGTGCCAAAAACAAAATATGAAGCACCACTAAAAGATGTGCATATTACCCAATCAAAAGATGCGTTTTGATTAAAGTGTAAATTGATAAGTGCAAAACAAATCAAGCAGAATTACACCACTTGAAATATCAATTTATTATTAATTTAAATGTGTGTGTTTTAACAAATGATCAAATTATTTTTGATTATGTTTTTCTTATATTGTTTTTATTGTTTTTCAGATATAGATATCACTAGGATAAAATTGTAACCATTGTAAAAACTCTTTATAATTTGCAGATGACTATTTAACCCTTTTTGCTCATAGATACTTATTTTGATATAAGTACAGCAGCAGACAAAAAGATGTCACTAAAAGAAATGTCTTTTCTCTTTGTCACAATGTTGTTTTTTTTAATACATTGATAGTTGTTTGCTGAGGTTTATAATAAGTACAAAAATCAAAAAGTTTATATGGGACAAATGGGTTAAAGCAAAATTATTGAATCTAATTCTCTTTTCATAAAACATAAAGACTTTGCCTTTGATAATCTTCAAAACATTACTAGTTTTCTGGTTTTAAAAGAAACTATGATGTTTGTAATGTCATTTTATTAAGTGTGATCTGCAGGTTGCAAAGAGTTTATGAATTTATGCATTATAGTTATGTAGTTTTGTTTTATGTAGATATTTACAGTTTAACCCTCTACAGAGGACATGAATTGCAATTTTAGGATTAATTGTGTGTGTGTGTTTTTTTTTTTTTTAAATGGTCCAAAGGAAATGAACCAAATATTTTTGATTATGTTTGTATAATTACTTTTGTTATATTCATTATATTATTTTCAGATGTAGATATTTCTAGGATAAAACTGTAACCATTGTTAAAACTCTTTTATAATTTGCAGATGACTATTTAACCCATTCCCTCATAATATATTAACATGTAAAAATGAAAATTGAGAAAAAAGGTGTGTATAATGCCTAATTGATAGTTGCACTTGGTTGAAGAATTAAACACCAATAAAAGAGGTAGAAATGCACCACTAAAAGATGTGCTAGAGAGAAGCAAAGCACCACTAAAAGATGTGCATATTACCCAATCATAAGAAATTTATAAGAAAAAGTGCCAACAAAAGAGGCAGAAATACACCACATGACACCATTACTCTGTAAGACTATAATTCTTTTGATATAATGCAGAAGACTTGAGAAACTAACGTGACAAAAGAATACATTGTTCTTAGTGAATGATTTATTCTTTTGTTGAAATAGTTTCTACGCAATATTGCAGAGAAATTCTACCTTTTCCTTTTTTGTCGTTTGCTATTGGTTTCAACTTGGATCAGTAACAAAATTTCACATGAGGGAACGGATTAAATTGATTTTTATTGTACAGTCAAACTTGCGATAAGCAGCCACCCAAGGGACAGGGTGAAATTGGCTGCTTAACAGAGGTGGCTGCTTATCGCAAAAATCATCCTATCAAAATTTTGGTGTGACCCTAGGAATTCAGCTTCAACATTGGACATGTATATGGACCATACAGAGATTTCTTTTCCTTATATGTTTGGTACTGTAAACCTAACCAATTCACAATCAAATTAAGTGGCCAATCATCCCAATTTCCGATGAAAAATTCCCAAAATGATTGAAATATTTTGATGAAAAAAAACATGTTGAAAAATCAAATGACATTTTGGTCTGCTCAACTTAAATAAAAACCTAGCAGTCCATTATTACCTAAGAACCCCATGCGGTAATAAATCACCACCACCAAACTAGCATTTATATACATGTACATCTTCACGGGAAATGTGTGAAATATCGGTCAGTTTTTCTCTTACACAAACTTGCTGCTTGTCCTTTTTCATCTTCCACAAACGCAAGATGAAAGAAAACCCATCCCGCTTTCATTCTTCTTGCAATTTCTTCATGAAAGGAATTTCCCAAACTTGGGACAAGAGTTGCTTCAAAACAAACATCAAAGGGCACAATTTTGTCCTGTAGTCTTTTGATGTTACATAATGGACTTTACATCTTGATACATTTAGTGGTTTCATTCAAGGATATTTGATACATGAGACAGAGAAGGGGATTTTGCTTCCTTTGAAAGACCTATTTTTTGGGTTTGACAGATTCCTTTGTTTAAAAATATTTAGGGAGTAAAATAATTGCGAGTTTTATCTGCGGCAAATAAAAGAAAGGGTAACTAGCCAGTTTGTGTACGTGACAAAATCGATAGTTGCATGCGTCTCAGCTTACACCTCCCAATTACACGGGAAGGTTTTATCTTTTACATAAACAACACACTTAGTGGTAAAACTGCCGGTGATCGCCGGCGGTAGTTACACAATTAATTGACCGCTTATGACAATTGATTTAAAGTTGATTGGGATTAATTAGCCTGGCCGCTGACCGCATCAGAGAGAAGACCGCTTATCAAGGAATTTTAAAGAGTCTAATTGTTTGGGAGGACTTTAAAATGGCCGTTGAACGGAAAAGACCGCTGATCACAAGTGGCCGTAAGCACAAGTTTGACTGTATTTAAGATTTCTTAGAAATTCAAACTGTACCAATCATCAGTTTGCGTAATTTTTTTCATTTGATTTTTATGATTATTTTGATTATATGTATTGCACTGTTCGTTTATGCTAATAAGTTATGGATAAATGATTATAAACCTTGTAAACTCTATAGGATATGCAGATGACTTTCTAAAACATTCCTCGGTGTACATTTAAGTATAGAAACAGCAGACATAGTTTCCATTGAGACAAAAGAGAGATTTTCTCTAAAGGAAGTATTTCTTTTTTGTCACAATGGCTTTTGTCAATTGTAATATTTCAAACTTTCTATACTTAATGATCTGTCTCTGCCGGGGCATTAATTTAGGTAACTTTTAGAACTTCATATGATGTAACGGTTTAAAGCAAATTTTTAAAACTATTTCTGTGTTTTAAAAAAAGATTTTTTTAACATTTTCCATATTTGATGTTTAAAGAAGTACTTTAAATATCAAAGATAAGTGTCATCTGCAGGTTTTAAAGAGTATTTTTTTTAGATTTTTGCATTTTGTTGTTAAGTTGTTTAGCATTATCTTTATTTTGCAAGATTTTAGAATAACTTATAAACTTCCCATGTTCTTCTTTTTGAAAACACTAACTTTATATTGTATGAATATTTAACCCTTAGAATGCTGGTTAATTTTCTAAAATTAGATTTTTGTTTTGTCTGCTTTCCAAAATGTTAAATGTCTGCTTATTTTTGATGAGAAAAGATACTCAGAGTAGCAAACAGGTTACATCACAGGCCACCTGCCTGGTTTCTGGCAAAAAAATCGAATAATTGATACAACATGTGCAGTAGTGCTTTCTTATGAGATTCCACTGTTTAAGCATGATACACGATCAAATATCGAACCATTTATGAATTGCACTGTGCGATGTGTGGATGACGATGTTTGATAGGGCTGCCATCTTACCTATCTGATTCAATGTGTTATGATACTTTACATTTTTCATCTGATTTATGACATCTGATCTGCGAAATATGTTTTGTAATTTACGATGCACGTTAGGAAGATAAAACAAAATATGTCTATCATATATGTACCTCCAATTAAAATGGCATGACCTTAAAATGGAAATTGGCATGTTGTAATGTTCACCCACCCACACTTAAACGTCCCCTGCCATTTTTAACAAATAAAAAAGAAGTAACAAATCCTTGGGAAAATATCTTTATAAACAGTAGAACATTAAATTAATGAAATGAAGAACTTCTTGTCTCCATCGTTGTTTACTGGAATTTGAACTGCACATGCTACTAAAAAAGGCTTGGGCATTAATGTAATTGTGGAAGGAAGGGAAATATTACTACTGCATATATAAAATGCAGTATAATAATATGAATTATGATAGAGCCATGTATTGGACTAAAGTTCCTCCTGTTGTTACAAAGGTTTATTAGTATTACTTTTAAGATCATACAGCTTTGAAGGATGCTGTTACTTTCAAATAAGAGGAAAATCTTTTGAAATGAAGGCTTTTCAATAGTCTCATTGACTGGAAGATCAGGGCTTAATGCAATCCTTTGTTCTATTTAAACAATCAATTGGGCTCTTCCATAGCCTAACTGACAAGAAAATCAGGGCTTAATGCCCACATCCTTTGTTCTATTTAAACAATCAATTGGGCTCTTCCATAGCCTTATTGACAAGAATATCAGGGCTTAATGCCCATATCCTTTGTTCTATTTAAACAATCAATTGGGCTCTTCCATAGCCTCATTGACAGGAATATCAGGGCTTAATGCCCATACATTTTTTTTTCAAACAGTCATTTGGGCTCTTCCATAGCCTAACTGACAGAAATATCAGGGCTTAATGCCCATATCCTTTGTTCTATTTAAACAGTCAAATTGGTTCTTCCATAGCTTCACTGACTGGAAGATCAGGGCTTAACGCCCATATCCTTTGTTCTATTCAAACAATCAATTGGGCTCTTCCATAGTCTTTTTGACAGGAATATCAGGGCTTAAAGCCCATATCCTTTGTTCTATTTAAACAGTCATTTGGGCTCTTCCATAGCCTCATTGACAGGAATATCAGAGCTTATATAACGCTCATATCCTTTGTTCAATTTAAACAGTCATTTGGGCTCTTCCATAGCCTCATTGACAGGAATATCAGGGCTTAACGCCCATATCCTTTGTTTTATTTAAACAGTCATTTGGGATCTTCCATAGCCTAACTGACAGGAATATCAGGGCTTAACGCCCATATCCTTTGTTCAATTTAAACAGTCATTTGGGCTCTTCCATAGCCTCATTGACTGGAATATCAGGGCTTAACGCCCATATCCTTTGTTCAATTTAAACAGTCATTTGGGCTCTTCCATAGCCTAACTGACAGGAATACCAGGGCTTAACGCCCATATCCTTTGTTCTGTTTAAACAGTCATTTGGGCTCTTCCCTAGCCTCTTTGACGGGAATATCAGGGCTTAACGCCCATATCCTTTGTTCTATTTATACAGTCATTTGGGCTCTTCCATAGCCTAACTGACAGGAATACCAGGGCTTATTGCCCATATCCTTTGTTCTGTTTAAACAGTCATTTGGGCTCTTCCCTAGCCTCTTTGACGGGAATATCAGGGCTTAACGCCCATATCCTTTGTTCTATTTAAACAGTCATTTGGGCTCTTCCATAGCCTCATTGATGGGAATATCAGGGCTTAACGCCCATATCCTTTGTTCTATTTAAACAGTCAAATGAGTTCTTCCATAGCCTCATTGATGGGAATATCAGGGCTTTATGCCCATTTCCTTTGTTTTAATTAAACAGTCATTTGGGATCTTCCAAAACCCTTATATGCGATACTCCCAAAACAAACAAACTGCAGTTTGTTTATCATGGCCAATACCCAGAAACATAGGTATTTCTTACCACAAATATTTCATCTCTCAGGTGATCCAGTGACAGTATCTTATTATCTTCCATTGAATAGCTTACATCTCCCTACATCACCCAAACAAAAACATCCAACCCTGACTTGCTTGTAAGTTTCATTGATTGAAAAGTCTGGCCTGTCACAGGCTGGAAAGGGCTTTTTGATCACACAAAAATTGAAAAAACTGTAACTGGAAAAGCAAATGTCAATTTCTTCAAAGAGAGCCACAATTTTGCGAGTGCTTTGAGAACTTCCATATGATACTTCAGTCTGTAACAAAACCTTTTGAAAATCCCAATTAAATGCAACAAAAGAATATTGAGTACAATTTGCATCTGTACAATACAGAAAACTGGACATACTTTTGAATCATGTGTCCTACCTTTTTAAAACAGAAAAGATGCATCTGCCAGAATTTACATCCCAAACTGACCAGTAGACAGACCATCCGTAGTTCTACTACATTATACATTTTGCAGGCTAAATGACCATGGTACCCTTTGTAGAACCTCAATTAGTAATTGATTCATTCATTCACTCATTCAAAGGATCTGCAGAGGTTGAAAATTCCACTCGCCCGCTCGCATTTGCGAGTAAACTTCGAGGTCGGACGAGCGGAAATTGGACAACGCAAGCCCTGCAGGGCGAGTGCTTTTTTACAGTTCGGGGATAGAAATCAAGAGCTGATACTGAGAAGTGAACTTATGATACGCAAGCAGAAAGCGCTTAAAATTTGACAGACGATCATAAGAAATCTGTCAATATATAAAACCGCATCGCTAATGTAAACAACTGATGACGTCACGGGCACTGTGTTTACTTGGATGCATTTGATTTGTGTAACACGGAGAATATAATACACTTCCAAACAGTCGATCAATACCGCATTTTATAGCGAAGTCGGTTGTTTTAAAAGTGAAACCTACGCACACAATTATTTGGAAATTAAACTCTATATACAGCTGTATTTCATGTCTACTCTTGAAAAACACCTCTTTCATTGTTTGCTTGGCGAAATGGTGAAACTAATGATCGCTCTGATTCATGGTAAGTAAACCTTGGTTACCAAACAAGCAGCCCTTATATTTTCGTCTTCAAAAATGGAAGGATCGATACTAAAATTTCTCCAAGGAGGTAGGGACCATGAAAAAAAGGAAGAAGAAAATGGTAGTAAGACAAGTTCATCAAAAGATGTGAAGAAATTTCAATAAATGATAAAGTTGACTAAACAATGTTTTAATTTTATTTCCACAATTTTATTCACATTCAATAAAACAGGCAAGGTCAGCAAAGTCATCCGTTTTTTTTTTCTCCTGAAAATGCAGGGCAAGTGGCTATGGTTGCAGGGCGAGTGAATTCCATGAACCACTTGCCCTGTAGGGCGAGTGGCTCTAAAAATATTTTTCAATACCTGTGATCTCTAAAGTTTTGTCTTCAAACAGATAAATTGTGTTCTGTTTCGCTACCAAGCCACACTGGTATCATGGGTGATGAACTTGCGGATAGATCCGCTAAATCAGCTCTTAACCTTCCCATTGCAGGTTTTAAAGTACCATACACTGATTTTAAACTTATTTTAACACACATCACATCCATCTGGCAATCAAAATGGAATGATGATGTTTTTAATAAATTGCATTCAATAAAGCCTACCTTCGGAGAATCAGGTCCGGAAAAAGAGAGGAAGTTACAATTGCACAAATCCGAATTGGTCACTCACACATTACACACTCCTGGCTCTTGGCTAAGGAAGATGCACCTTAATGCATTTCATACAATGCAACCTTTGCCATCAAACATTTATTTCTGGATTGCATTGATTTTCAATGAATTCATGCAGAATACTTCAATGTCAACACTCTTCATGAGCTTTTTGAAACTGTAAGGATTGAATAAATACTTTCCTTTCTCAAAGAAAT
Organism: Cerastoderma edule; assembly: GCA_947846245.1. NCBI lineage: Eukaryota > Metazoa > Mollusca > Bivalvia > Cardiida > Cardiidae > Cerastoderma > Cerastoderma edule. The sequence continues at coordinate 35,971,830 of OX401408.1, read as the reverse complement.
TCAAATTTACAATAAATTGTGATTTTTTACTCTAGCCTTTGCCATTTCCCTGTTTTACATTAATAGCAGCCGACTACATCAAAAGCAAATGCCAAATTTACCAAATTACTCATGAAAGCCAAATAAATGAAGGTTGATGATAGTGTTTCAGACAAAAGGTGTTTTTCCTTACAGCCTTTTCATTTCTTTTGTTGGCCCTATATTGTGGGTACACATCGGTTTCTTGATGGTACACATTAAACAGGCCTCATTAAGGTTATTTTAATGAGTACCCACACTATAAGATCATTGTAGAGGCTTTGAAGGTTCCTGCGGGGGTGTCTGGTTGTGAGCCCCTATGACAACTCTGGTTTTGTGGGAGTGACCTTTGGCAAGTCACTTTAGAGCCCTAGCCTAGTTCTGGTGGATCTAGGTAAGCCACTACAAAACTGAGAAATTGTTGATACGGCGTTAAGCACCATACAAATAAGAAACTTTGAAATGATTTACACACAAGATTATTTTTCAAATAATTGTGTTAAAAGGAGAATTAAAGCATTCTGACTACGTTTAGAATAGTATCCTCTGGTAAAGTGTTTAAAATTCTATATTTTGGTAAAATGAATTGATTTTACTAATGATATACTGTATTTCTTTTTCATGTGACTGACTGGTAATACACTTGATGTTTCTCTGAATGTTTTTGTTGAAACGGATTGACTGTGAAGCCAAGAAGAATCTACCAGTCTCATACATACCCCTGTATGAATCATACATACCCCTGTATGAATCATACATACCCCTGTATGAATCTAGAGAACTTATGATGATGAAAAGGAGGAAGAAAAGTAAGTTTGACTTGGCATGATCTATCTAAAATCAAACTATACAGGTCTGGTGTAATTTCTATTTTGATTAATTTGACCTTGATTAATCTGTATATTAGAGATTCATAAGAATACTATTGAAATCAAAATACAGCAATGCTTTTGTATGAGTTCCCATGGTTTATGCACGATACATGATAAAAACCCGAACCATTTACGAACTGCAATGTGCCATCTACGATGTTCGATAGGGTGGCTGCCTTTCCTGTCTTAACCAATGTGTTACGATAAGATAAGCTCTTCATCTGATTTTGGATATAATTTATGTTGTGCGATTTACGATACTTAGTTTGAAGGAATTTTATGTATCATTTATGTACCTACAATGAGAATGCCTAGCCTATAAAATGGACATTTTATTATTTATGAAGTAGGAGCCAAATTCTAAGCAAATGGCTCCAATAAGATTTCATGAAGCTTTTTTAAGATGTCAAAATTTAGAATTGGGAAAGTGTATTATTGAACAAAATGAAAGAAGTAAAACAGATAATTATTTCAGGAATTATGGAAAATGTTGGTTCGAATTAGTCAATATATTTTTACTGTTGGGAACGTGTGTAAAAATATTAATGTAAGGTTGGCTCATATATTCTGAATTATTCAGTTTTGATGAAATATGATTATTGACATCCCAGAATTCTCTTACCTCATAAGTTTGTGTAAACAGCACAAACAATCCCATTGTAAGTTTCTTGGATTGAAGTGTACAATCTATTTACATTGGATGTCAGTTGCCAATTAGAATAAATTCCAACCAAGGTCTGTAAGGTTAATGTTACTACAGGTCTTTCAAATAATAAATAATGCGCTTTGGGTTTTGACAATGATCACATAATTAAAAACGGCTTAAAAATCAATATGCAATCAGTTCAGAATCAGCAAACAACTATATAGATTTTGAAAACAATTCAAATTTGTATTGAAATGAAGTAATGAATGGCAAACAAATGTTTTACATCATTTAATTAAGTATATGATCAAGGTGGTTTGAATTATTTGTAATAGAAAAATGATGATAAAGCTCATGTAATAGGGATTATATTGGTTGGTATAGGAAACAATTTAGAATATTTTTCAATTGAAATTGTGGTGAATATTCTTTATTTGTTTTATTTTAAGTTGGTTAAAATGTTAGATTCGGTATTAAATATTCAATGATAATGTGAGAATCATTACCAATTATATTGAATAAAGCATTATGAGCATGTCAAAATGGTCTATTCTGAATATATAAAAGAAAATGCAATTTTTTCTTGGTCATTTGTCGTCTACTGTTGCTTTCGATTAAGGAAATTCACAAAATTCCATTTGAATGAAGAGTTATCTAATAAATTTGATTGACAAAGATTGGTACAGTGCTGGGAACATCTTCATCTTTTATAGTCAGAGTTTCTCTGAAACCTTATTTAACTGTATCTACGTCAGAAAATGATGAGCTATTCATCTTTTCTTCCTATCATTAGAATAGAAATGAAATGTTTTCTCTTTACTACTCCATTGCTTACAGTTTAGACCAAGAAATGATTTAATTATTTCTTCATTGATAGAGCTTGCCACGGTCCTACAGCTCTGGGAAAGTCTGTGTTAGATGGAGTTTTCTGCACTATTCAACAAAGAAGGAAGAACTAGCAAACTTTGTTCCACCGTCTAAGTTGGTGTCAGAAAAAGGAGATGGTTCATGAAAAATGTATGTATTTTCTAATTAACATCTAAACTATTATTTTTAGCTTGGTTATTCAAAGAATAAGGAGAGCTCTACTACTCACCCATGTGTCTGCATTGTTGTTGTCGTCGACGTCACACCATTGTTAAGATTTAATATGCATTTGTATCACATCAATTACTGTATTGGATTGGTTGTTACTTCACACATGTTTTCAGGGTCATTATCTAAGATCCTTGACCAAGTTTTATATATCTTGTTTTGATTTCAAGCAAGTCATGCTGCCTTTTGTACATATCTTCGTTAAAGTTTTTACATGCAAGTTTTTATCTCATGAATTACTGTATTGAATGGTTGATACATCATACATGTGTTCAGTGTCATAATCTAAGGTCCCTGACCAAGTTCCATAAATCTTCTTTTGAATTTAAGTAAATTATGCGGTCTTTTGTACTTAAATCTTGCTTAAAAGTTTGCATGCAAGTTTGTATCTCATGAAATACTGTAAAGAATCATTGTGTGCATCCTCATATTTTAGAAACAAATTATATTTCGCAGACCTATACCCCTATCCAAAATTATTGAATAATCAAGCATGCTGTCTTATGAACACGTCTTGTCTTCTTATTCATATAGGTCCCTATTATTATTGTTCACCAACATTCCCCGTCTGTTGACCTGCCTGATTAGCATGAATTAATGGCTATACTGACTCTCCAAAAAATATCCTTGGAGCTGTCCGTAATGTTATACAAAGTGGTTTATAAGGCGGACCTGGTTGCCAGAGGGGTATGGATGCTGTTATTCAACTAGATGTGTATGAGTGATTATTCATGCATTCATGCATAGAGGGCAACAGGCAGTGAATGTTGGTGAACAATACATTTCACAAAAATTTATAACCATTTGTCATGATTCATCATTTGTGCCTGCTGTTGCTTTTTAGAAGGTACTGGCACAATCTCATAGGAAGGAATGTGTTTACAAAGTCATTTTCATAAAGAGTTGGTTTGTGTTGATTTGAAAGTTTTACAGAAGTATAATCATGGGACTTGAATTTGGGATGTGAATGGGTCTAAATTCAAAACAAATGACGTTTATATATTTTGAATTGGGTTGGTCAAGTATAGAACAAAATATTGGATCCCTATAACATCGGACATTTAGAAATATAATTTATTTAAAGTTCAGACATAAAAAATAATAATTATTTAATTATGGCTGAACATATAGGGTAATTACGGTAATCAACCATAAATTGTTCATGTACATTTCTATCTTTGCTCCGAATTTTAAGTTACAAATTCCCATAAAAGAGAATATTGCTCGAAAAAGATCAACTGCAACAATTTTTATTTGTTTTTTTCGCCATATGATTATTTTTCAACACCGGCTTACAAACTCATCAATATTTTTTTTTATTTCAAAGAAAGACAATGTCAGTCAATATTGGGTTATTTACTTGTTTTTCCAGGAAGAAGGTTGGTGAGCCACTTAATCACATCACATCTCCGAAGATCCACATTCAGTATGCCAAGGCAAAGGAGGCTGATGGTCGTTAAAAGGATGCCACTTAGGCCTACAGACAGGCCAAGGACCGGGACAACGTGATCAGGTATCTATAGGTGATTATTTTCCCTTATATGTTTGGTACCGTAAAATAGAACCCTTCCCATTCAAATAAACTGACTATTTTCCCAATTTCCGAATAAAGCTTATATTTGAATTAAGATATTCCTAGAAAATTCCAAATTTTAGATGAAAACTCTCTGATTTTCCCTATTTTGTCCAGTACCGGACCCATTCCCTAATTTAAAAAAAAATGTGCTGTGACTTCTGTAGGTATTGACCATTTGAAAAATCTTTGCCCCATTGTTTGTTGGAGCTGTTTTCACAATAAAAGCTGTTGAAAGAAATACTCATGTGCACATACAGCGTTTTTTTCTCCCCGATTGGGAAAGACTCCTGTACCCCTACAATTTGGAATTTTTTACGGCATGAAATCTTCCAATTGGGAAAAATTTATGTCACAAAATCTGCAAATTTGGGAAAATTCGCGTCTAGAAATAGGGAATCTTAATGAAGCATCTAGTCTATCAACAGGGGTTATATTCTGCCAATTTAACCCTATAGCACCCAATACGTTGATATCGTTTTCCTTAGCCCCTACTACGATTGACCAAGATCGACATTTTACTATTTTCTAACATCGACACTTTGGTCGATATATGATACACAATCTAACCTGTTAAAATTCTCTTAAATATCACAATTAAATCTTTTTTACATTCACAAAAATGAAAGCTATGATGATATTTTCATCAAGTATTAGTTAAACTAAGTAATTAACTGAAATGATATTGCATAGATTCCCCTTTTAACAGCGAATCACTAATATTATTTTCGATAAAAATCCCACATCGCCAGAGCCCCTTCATAAAATACACTTTAAGTCTCTTTTAAATCAACAGTTTTCTCCCAGTTCAAAAAATTTACTACGCACTTTGTCGGCATAGTTGACCAAGGTTTATCTAGTAGCTTTTATCGATTAAATTATACACCACTCTCAGGGGTGATTTATGACTGATAAAGTTCTTTGTGTATACACTGGCCCCAGTATGTGCAATTCCTGTCATAATTGTCTGCAGTATGTGTCAAACTAGTTTTTCTGTATACACTTACTGGTAAATTGTGAAAATGTGTGCAATCTTTGGAAAAAAATTGGGGGATATTGAAATTTGGAAAGGTCCGGTCCTTCGATTGGGAAGGCAATGGGAATGGTACCGTTCCCAGGTACAAATTAAAGAAGGAAAAAAACGCTGACATATGCATTTGCTTGTGGAGTCTTTTACCATTACTTAACAATACCTTGCTATACCACGCCTTAAGCAAGTGATTTTAGAGATCACTGGGACAAAAATCCTTTTGTCATGATGTCTACCTGATATCTGGACAACCATGTTAATTTTCATGTTATAATCATACATTACCATTCACAAAATACCTCATGGAGTATGCTCGAGAGGCCTAATTCCGGTGGGATTAGATGTGATCTCTTTACAAAAAGACTAAATTCAAGTGCAGCACTTTGATTTTTCTGCATAAAGTAACCTTTTATCTTTGTTTCCAAGATATTTCTTAAAGCAAATAAGCTAATTTGACGGAGAAACAGTAGTTTAAACAAACCCTGGTCAATGCTTGTCGCTGTTTGAGAAAGTGACCTCATTGCGGTGACGTCATACAAGGGAAGCTACCCATACACGTTTTCATGGGAAACTACCCAAACAAAATAATTAGTCGAAGGAATTAAATACTGAAAGTTTTTGTGTTTTTGGGAAGCTTTACACTTTTTATTTCGTTTAATTTGAACTGTACAACACACACACGCATATGTCAAACTTATTTTCAATTCATATGTACATTTATGCTTTTAAAAGTCTTCGTCTTTTCTTCTTTATAACAACAGTAACGGAAGAAAACCCCATTCCTTCTAAGAACGATAAACTACTGAACAAAGCACAATAAGAACAAATGGTTGCAGACATTGTCCTCAATATTGATTTGTAGAAGTAATGTAAAAGATGGCAAAATATCAGACTAAGTTTTGCTTGTCATTTGAACAAATGTGGAAAAACTGTGTAAGGGATAGGACTAAACATTGTTTAAAATCTTTGGTTGGCCTTCAAAAGAAAACTTTACTTCTGGTTTACTTTTAGAGGGGAAAGGTTGACGGTCTGAAAATGTTAAAATATTTGTTTGTGGCTACAAAAACAAATTTGAAGATGGTCATAATTTGGTAATAGTAGAAAACATGAAAAAGCACATATGCAAACAATTTTGTAAGAGCTTTAGCAATCTAGGTCTCATTTTGAGCCTTTCTGGATGTTAATAGATGTGTTCAGGATCTGGTAATATTTACTGAAATTTTGGCACATGAGGTTAAACCAACTCGCGCGATACGAGATAAAAACAAAGGTCACCAGAATTAGGACCCTCCTGTAATGAGGGCCTTCGAGGATATTAACATCAACATGTTACTTTCGTCCAAATTTCATGAATTTGAAACACTGTGAAAGAAGGGGTTATTACTTTTGTCAAGCACTTTACCCTTATTCACTCTTTGAATATCAAATCTTAAAGGAAGACTAAAGAGGTCACACTACTGTAAGGTTATGCATATTTTGAAATCAAACCATAACATTCTCAAAGCAACACATTGTTGACCATTCCAAATTGAAAGAGTTGACTGTATAAATGGAAATCTATTTTGGAAAAGTGAAATATTCTAGTTTAAGAAATTTCCTTTCATAAAACATTCATATAAATAGTATTAAAGAGTGATGTATGGTGTGTTGATACAATTTAAGCAGATATATTCCGAAATCAATTTATAAGAAGTGTGCAAAACATTAAGGAATAATGAAAAAATGACTTGTATTGAAAAAACTTATCTGTTCTCAACAAATTGTTTCTAGAGGTGTCTGCATATAACTCTTATAACATTGTCATTATTTGGTTATCAGTTTTGAACATTCATTAAGAGAAATAGCTTCACAGAAAAATATTCTCTAAATATTCTTGTTTATGATTCTCAAGTTGTATCAGAAAACAAAATCACATCACCCCAATTCTTAAGAAAAGTGGAAAAGGAAATTTTTTATTTGATACTTCGTGTCCTATATATGAGAAAGGCCTACTGGAATTTGACTCTCCAAAAGCATGCTCTGGCTTAACAATTCAAGGATGAGGGGAGAGTCTTGAAACTTCATTCTTAGTTCAGTTGTCAAGTTTGAATTATAGTATATCTCACACACATATCAGAACATCTCGCTCTGTCAGCTTACTTAGATGTAACATTTTCACTTTTCAGTGAAAGGTTTTGAAATGTGTCCATTTTTTAAAACACAAGATAGAAAACATTTTAAGTTATCCTTAATACCATTGACACAAGAAGCTGATGTCTGGAATATCCTATACCAGCATGGCAGCACAGTTCTTTCTCTCAGACTTGGTTCATTAAGTTATGTGGTTTTTGTTGTAGTAATATGGAATTTCCCCCTAGTCCTGAAAGTAGAAAAAGCAATTTAGGTAATGTGTATTGCATATACATGTACTTCATTTTACATGATTTACATCAGTAAAATCAAGCTGAAGACATTTTCAACATAAACAAGATATTGTATAGACATTAATAAACTTCATGCAATACAGCGACCCTCAGGTTTCTCCCATGCATATTCTCCTTTTTTTCTTGCACCCAATACAGTTCAATCTGAATCTAAATTTTGACCAGACAGGATTGGTACGAAAAAAAGACAATCCCATGAAAGCAATGTTTGACAAGGCTAGTATCAATGGAAAAAGAATGACCTACCACTCTGCCAGGATTGATCTGGTTAAAAAATTTGAAGCACCCAAATGTACCACCAGTTAACCCATTACCGAACAATAATGACATTTGACCAGTTTGTTGTAGACAACTCTGGAAAACATGGTTGGAAAAGGAGAAATTGCTTAACAAGCAATTTCTCCTTTTCCCACAAAGTTTTTCTGTCCTATCAGATTATTTTTCAATTTCATCACATTTTAAAATGTCGTCTGCAAACTTTCAATTTTGGACAGTCGAAAATTTGGTAAAGGGTTAACTGAAATTATGCAAATCACAGAAATGTTCAGTCGGTGATCAATTCATCTATTATGAATGAAGATAATAAGATGTACTTGAAAATCTATGGAAACAATAATCACACGTCAAACCCACCTGCGACTCTTGGTTATATTGATTGTGGTCCAGAAATATATTTAGCTCTCCATCTGCATACTGGACTCCAGGTTTCTTCCCCAGCGACACCCTCATCCCACCGTTCCAACCATGAATGTCACCACAACAAATAACAAGAGAAAATTGATGCAAGCCTCAAAGTCGCCTGCAAAAATTTGATTTGTCTTCCTAAACAAAACCTCCAACATAACATTAAAAGAATAGAATAGAAATGTATTTATAATATGTGCAAACATGTTTCGTCATTCAAACTCATTAGAAAGAGCCTGTTACTCGGCTAATGAAAGCAATTGCAGAGGGAATAGCTGTCACAAAGTTTAAACATAGTTTTGTGGCCGACTATTTCACCAAATGTAGAAGAAATTAATCTGAAACGACTCATGATGAAATACAATCAGATCTAGTCAACATATGTTGGAGGAGCGTTTTTTAAGAGACTATTTCTTATAATCTTGCTTTCATGCTTTAATAAATTTCGTTCTTTTAATTATTTTAAAGCTATTGAAACCAGAAACTTTTAAGACATTGTAACAAACCAAGATATATTTCTTGACTTTTGATACTTATCTTTACCGTTTATCAGTTTGACTTCTTCCAAATTTCGCAATATCAATTTTGTGCAGGTGTTTTCAATTTTGAGAATTATCTTATTCCAAAAGGATCAAATGGGTTAAGAGATGTGCAACAGAAGAATTTAACATGCGAACCCATATATAGAAATTGAGTACTTCTAAACTTTTATGAAAGTTGTCTGTAATTGTTTCCATTTTTGCCAACACAAAGTATGTTTTGAAAACTGCTTGTTTAATGATATTGAATTTGGAAACCGATGTCAAACAAACACATGATAATACTCTTGCAGCAGAAGCTAATATCTTGTAAGGAGGAAGAAGAAAAAATTGTTCAATACAAACAATTTCTGTGTCTCATTTTTAATACATTGTAATTGTCGTCAGTTTAAGTTTACAAATTGGATTATTCTTATAATCTCATATACAAAAAAGCCTACGCAATGTAAATGGTCATGGAAACTGTACCAATGAATTTCACAAAGGTGAAAAGGTCAATTACTAAAAAAAGAAAAGCCTTTGTTTTGAATTATTTTCAAATAAATGATAACAAAAATAAATATAGCCTCCCTTTCCCCATGTGCACTAACCAAAAGCTTCTACAAATATGATCGCCGCCTTCTGGCGGGCGATCAACAATATTTTGAGCCAAATTGCTTCTTTTTCTATGGAACTGTCTTGAATGTCGGATCAATTGAGTTTTATCAATGTCATGGTCCGAAATCCCCATAATAATTTATCGATAGACTGTGATCATCGGCTTTTTACAAAATTTAGATTGTGTTTTCTGTCTGTGTACATTCTGTCATAATGTGTAATGAATTCCATGTGTGAGTAGAATAATGGAAGCGAGGCCAAATTAAGGACATTTTGTTGGGCGATCTTTTATATTATGAATTGAAATAACTGTTATATGGTTAGAAATGTCCATTCAGTTAATACATTTGAGTTAAATTGGGTTTAGAATCGATCAACATAAATGACGTATTACTTTATGTCATTACGTATCATTGCATAAATTATGTCATCGCGTACTTGGGTCAAAAATGCCTACTCCAATTGTTTTAAAAAGAATAAAGTTTGTTTCATCCTGTTTCAATAAATCTATTGTCTATCTTTTTCTTCATATAATCGTTACTAGATAAACAGATGTACTACTAGTGAGTTTTGTTATCAATGTTATTGGTCAGGGTCAGGAAAATTGATAAAGGGCTCGGTTACAACTCGCCCATTATCAATTCTCTTTACCCTTACCGATAACATTGATAACAAAAGACACACGCATAGTATTCTCTTTTTAGCTATGTCTTTCAAACATCTTAAATTTTCTTTCCCTCAGAATCAACCTTGAGTTTCTCCAAAACCCTGAGGAAGCAGTTAAGAAAGTGCGAGAGGTGAAATCAGTGGAAGGAGCCAAGATTGTGGCAAAGTAAGATTTCTATTGAATAGTTTCTGTCTCATTCATTTCTTTATGTATTTTACCTTTCAGGAATGTTGTTTGATATATCATATTAACCCTTTACCAAACGCCAAATTTTGGACTCCCAAATTGAAAGAGTTTGCAGACGTCATTTCAAAATGTGATGAAATTGAAAACAAATCTTCTGATATGGCAGAAAACATTGTGGGAGAAGGAAAAATTGCTTGTTAAGAATTATGTGACATTTGAAGGATTTACCCTATAACACTACATGTTTATATGCAGCGTTTTGATGCAATCACATCATCGTGTGATTTATGTTAAGTGTGTGAAACAGTTCTCAAATAAGGTAGAAGTCTTTTTGACTAAAGGTGGAATAGTTTGTAATGAATAGTGAATCCTTTTGTCGAAATGATTTTAGTTGTCCTTGTCTTGCTTACAACAAAGTAAACACGTTTGAAAAAATGTCTAACAAGACAAAAATAAAGGCCTTTACATTTTTTGAGGAAAGGTTATATCATATCATATTTTTATGTAAGTAACAATCTTTTTCTGTCGTATCTTTTTAAAAACATTGATACATTTGAAGTTGTTTATCTAAATGCTGCAGACGTAAAAATTGCAAATTTATCTGTTCAAAATACTATCCACTTTTGTATAACAATGCATTTTAGCTTAACCCATTACCAAACAATAACGACATTTAACCATTTTGTTGCAGACGACTCTGAAAAACATTGTGGGAAAACGACAAATTTCATAAACAATTTTTCCTTTTCCCACAAGGTTTTCTGTCCTATCAGAATTTCTTTTTTAAATTTCATCACATTTTGAAATGTCGTCTGCAAACTTGAAATTTTGGACAGTCGAAAATTTGGCGTTTGGTAAAGGGTTAAAACAAAATGCTATATAAGCACTCATATGAATATGATTTATAAAGATGTCACTTTATAATCAATAAGTTTAAACATATTTATTTTATATCGATTGTGACTGAAGATTGAATCTTATTAAATTCGCTGTTTTGACCGCTTTCTGGAAACTAGTTCTTGTGCTGGTTTTAGTGCTAGTCCCAACAATATTCACCTCGCCTTGCCAGGATCAAGCCCAGAACCCTCGGTACAAGAGGCTGACGTTCTATCTCTGCACAACTGTTACCTACAGTATATCAGTAATCAATTATTCTAACTATTTCCAGGTTTTCCCAGAAGTTGAATGACTATGAGTCTGCCATTCATTTCCTTGTTATGTCCAAATGCAATGAAGAGGCCTTTCAACTGGCACAGCAGCACAACCAGATGGAGATTTATGCTGACATTATAGGTGAGTGGTGCTTTTCTGCATTATATTAATCCACCATGTAGATTTTTATTTGCTCTAGTTTGAACATTTCGAGACTAAGAATTAGTTCTTTGTTATAGCTGTGTTTAGATAAGTTTATATATAGTTTAAACTTATCTATTTTACACTGATTTTGAAATAAGTTCTTTCAACTTGGATTAATCACTTTCAATTCTGCTTCTTGGATACTTTATAACTAGTACTCAAACCAAAATGTGGATTAATGAAATAAGCGGAAGATGTATCCAGCTACTTGAGGGATTCAAACCCAAGACCCCGTGTCCCCAAGGCTGACTCTCTACCCCTGGACCACTGGCCCCTACATAAAGTATATATATGAAGGATAGGGTTGATAAAACAATTCATTGCTTTTTAACTTAAAAAGATAATGAGGCTTAAGATATTTATAATGTTGGTGTTGAAATTTCACAGATTTATTCACTACCCCATGTGAAGCTTCAACTACTGACCAAATAGAAAGTATCTGCTTTTGAATGCTGAAAAGACTTAAAATTTCCAAATTTTATAGTCTATCAATTTGAAGCCAAAAGTGCATACACAGTCAATATTGTTTTAAATGACCTTTTCTTACTTAATCTTTTCTTAGCAGTGGGTAAAAGGATATTTGAGATGAGGCTTTCTCAATACAGGACAAAAGTCATTAAGGAAGCAACTCTGGAACTCTGAATATTTCAAGTCTGTATTAAGCTGTTAATTGTCTTAAACATTGCTGTCCTATATCCTTAACCCTTAGAATCCTGGGTACTTTTCTAAAAATAAATATTTGTGTCATCTGTCTTTTAAAACCTTAAATATCTGTTTAATTTTGATAAGGAAAGATACTCGGAGAAGCAATCAGGTTAGATCACAGGCCAGCCGCCAGTTTTCTTGTTGTCTTGCCTGGATCTTACTTGTTTGCATGAGCATGAAGTCGGTTCTAGCACTATAAGGGGTAAAACAAGAATAACAGTTAACTTAGTACTTTTTCTTCATTCATAGGCGCGTATGTGACTTCAGAAGACTACCAGAGTAACGCCTTGTTCTTCGAGAATGAGAATAACCATTTCCTGTCCGGAAAGTTTTTCCTTCTCAGCGGACAATATGAAAGGGTAGGTTTCATTACCTTATGGCGTACAATCTTTAATACAAAATGGGAAAAGTTTTCTTAAACTATAATTGGATTGGTGATAGAATTAACTATACTACTCACCCAGGCGTTGGTGAAGGCGTCTGCGTCACACCTTAGTTAAGTTTTTACTGGAATCGGTTGATACTTCACACATGTATTTAGGATTTTAAACTAAGGTCCCTGACCAAGTTACAAATCTTTAGTATTGAATTTAAGCAAATTATTTGGCCTTTTGTACTTAGAAAAACCTTGGTTAAATTTTTGCATCCAAGTTTGTATCTCATGAACTACTGTATGAAATGGGTTGATACTTCACACATGTATTTAGGGTAATAATCTCAGGTCCCTGACAAAGTTTCAACTCTCTTGTTATAAATTTAAGTAAAATTTAAGCAAATATTGCGGCCTTTTGTTATTAGAAAAGTCTTGGTTAGTTTTTGTGTGCAAGTTTGTATCTCACAAACTACTATATGTAATGGGTTTATACTTCACACATGAATTGAGGGTTATAATTTAAGGTCCCTGACCAAGTTTCAAATCTCTAGTTTTGAATTTAAACAAAAATTATGCGCCTTTTTGATCTTAGAAAATATTGGTTAAGTTTTTGTGTGCAAGTTTGTATCTCATGAACTACTGTATTGTGTTGATACTTAACACATGTATTCAGGGTAATGATTTGAGGTCCATGACCAAGTTTGATATCTTATGTTTTGAATTCAAGCAAACCATGCAGTCTTTTGTACTTGGAAATCTTAGACCAAGATGATTAAAGTTTTCGTGGATCTGTGTTTCTCAACAACTATTGTCATTGTGTGCACCTCATATTTTAGAAACAAGTAATATTTCACTGACCTATACCCCTCTCGGACATTAGTCATGCATGCTGTCTTATGGACAGCTCTTGTTGTTAAAATCTTTTTTTTTTTGAAATTGAAATGTCCAAATCTATTGATGTAAAGTTCATTTAAAATTGCATAATCCATAAGTAGTTTTTGTTGAAATTGAAATGTTCAATTTGATTGTTTGTTAAATTTGAAAAGTCCAAATGCATTGTTTATCAAAATAGAATATTCCAAATTGAGAACTATATGATGGATAATTTGTTATATTTAGGTTACTGACCAAGTGCAATAACTCAGCCATCGACTTGAAGCAAATTATACCAGTTTCTGTTCTTAGTAAATCTTGGTTTGAGTTTTACGTGCTTTCTCATATTTAAGAAGCAAATAATATTTCACTGACCTATACCCCTCTCAAATACAATCAAACAGTCGACATGTCTTAAGGATAGCTCTTGTTCTTTAATCATATATATTTAAGCCTGTAAATAATTCAATACATGTTAATCAACATCAACATAATGTGCGCTAAATGACCCCAGCTGTTGATGCTCCTTAAAACACCAATGATTTATTCATTATAACCGTCTCAGCAAGATGGGTCCTGACAAAATAGAATTTGTGAAGTTCATTTTAGAGAAAATTCACCTAAAAGACCATTATAATCTCAGTTGCCCAGGTAACTGTGTTTGCTACCCCATTGTGACTGTTTGGGCTTTCCTTTCATTTTTTTTTAAGGATGAGAACAGTATACGTTTAGTGTATCGCTATCTGTATTTGTAGGTTTTGTTTTCTCGGAGCGGTTCTGCGACAAGAGACCTACCTGAAGTATAGCTGCTTTCCGAAGAGAAGGACATCAAGTGTTGTCTACAATCCAAGGTTGATATTTTAGTAAGTTGTCTTTCTGTTACTCCTACACTTTCGTTCATTCATTCATTACACTGCCGAGCTCTAAACTAATCTGTATTAGTTATATTTGTCGTTTGAACTGCACAATACTCTGTACATTAAATTAACAATTGAAGGTATCTGGCAAAAAAATCAAATAATTGATACAATATGTGCAGTATGAGTTTCCACTATTTCCACATGATACACAATCAAAGTATGAACTGCGCTGTGTGGTATACATTGTTTGATAGGGCTGCCATCTTACCTATCTGATTCAATGCCTTACAATATGATAGTTCTTTATCTGATTTACAATATCTTATCTGCGAAATATGTTATGCAATTTACGATGCACATTAGGAAGTCAGGATGAATTACTTACATTTACGTACCTACAACAAAAATGATGTGCCCTTAAATTGGAAATTGGCATGTTGTAATGTTCTCCTACCCACACTAAAACGACATCAACAATCAACAAACACAAAAAGTAACAAATGTCGGGAACATATTAGAACTTTATCATCAGTAAATTTTGAGTTAATGAATTGAAGAACTTCTTTTCTCAGTCATTGGTCACTGGAATTTGAGTGTGGCATTTAAAAATCAAAATTAATCAATGTAAATTATGAACTCACCTTGCAATGAGTTGAATTTGTTAACAGCTTTACAGATTCCTTGTCTGGAACAAACAACATTTTGTCTTTTTATACAGTTTACAATCTCTTAATATGAATATCCCTGTCTGTGCAATGCCACAATCAAAGTCCATGTTCAGAAGAGAAATATTTAGATCTGGCAGACTTTTTTGATAGTGGTTTATAACCTAAGGTAGTGATAAAGATGTTGAAAGGATCAAAATGTCTGTTAACATATCTCAGCCCTTTACAATATACGGTCCACGATACATGTATTACGTCATACATTCACCATATGATTTGATATGTTACAATACATTCATTTGGTGTGTCACAATCAATATGATATGATACATTACAATACCATTTGGGACCTGATATGTTACAACAGATATACACTATTCTCAGGAACTCATACGATAGCACTACTGTATGGATAATAAACTGAAAGCAAAAGCAGCTGAGAACTGATTTGATGTGATTGGTTTGAATAGATTTTTTTTTTTTTACATTTATCTCTGAAGAGTTTTCTGACAAAATATGTTCATACTTAGACA
>OX401408.1:35807584-35955635 GCA_947846245.1 Cerastoderma edule | reverse complement strand
AACAGTTATATCTCACATTTGAATGAAAAGAATTGCGCTTTTGTTCCTAAATAATTGCTTATGTTCATGGTATATAATTGTCGTCTTTTGTTATTCTCAAAAAATCCCCTATGAGGGAAAACAGGATAGACTTCTAGATAATTTGGACACAGACATTTCTTCTTTTATATGTTTCCATTCAAATTGTGGTTTTGGAATAAGGATTTTCATGAGAAATGTCTCTTGATTGACTTAGGCAATTCCTGTGGTTCTACCTGCCTTGACCAGTCTTTATGGGCAGTTGATTATGGGGTCTTTCTCCATCATTAATAGTCAGGCATCGCTACATAACTGAAATAGTGTTGACATGATTAAAGAACCCATTTAGACTAAACTAATTAGGTGTTTCCCTACAATACTTAAACCAGTCAGAAGTGACACAATTATCATTGAAAAAAAACCCTGAATACCATTTCAAATACTTAATAAATGACATGTAACAAATCAAGAAATGCTTATGATGAAGAAGTTTTCGTTTTGGCATAGTTAACCCTTAGAATGCTGGGTTATTCTCTAGAAAAAGATTTTTGTGCCATCTGCAATCGAACACCTTAAATATCTGTTTAATTATGACGAAGAAAGATACTCAGAGTACCAAACATGTTAGATCGCAGGCCAGTCGCCAATTTACTTGGCATGTGGCCTAGGTCTAACCTGTTTGCATTAGCATGAAGTCAGTTGCAGGGCTATAAGGGTTAAATATGTTGGCTGCAGTAAATGTTTCTGTGGTTTGTATGAGGGCAATGATTGACTTGAACAAATTTGTAACACCCATTAATGAACAATTTTTTTCATAATATTGAAAACCGCCATATTTTCGTAGTTAAATGTATTAATTATTTGTTACTACAATACATTTAACCAATAGCAGCGCTTATTTATAAACACCTTTTTAGTTATGATTGTCTAAACATGGTAGTGCAGACTTCCCTCAATGGGATTTTGGATAATTTGGATAAAACTACATGGTAAAAGAAATAGTACTGGCTTGTACCCTTTGGCCATGGATAAGTGAGTTGTATCCATGATACAACAAAGTATTATCAAAATTTACTTTTTGATGCAATATAAGCATTTTCCCATTTCCCACAAAAATGTTCAAAGTTATTGATTTTAAATAAATAAATCGTTTAATCAAAGTTTAAAATACAATGTATTAAAAAACTTTCTTATCATTACAGTTGACGAAACGTCAGAGATTCATGGAAATGACCCAGGAACAAATCCAAGCAATTACAAGAATTTCAAGGCTTAAGTACTGGTAAGATAATAAACAATTTCTGTAACAGTCTCCTGTATTTTTATTCCATCCAACTAAATGTCAGTGAATTTCTCAAATACAGTAGTGCTATCGTATGAGTTCCCACTGTTTATGCATGATCAAAGTACGAACCGTTCCCAAACTGTGCTGTGCGATTAATGATGTTTGATATGGTGGCCCTCTTACCTGTCTGATTTAATGTCTTACAAAACTATACATTCTTCATCTGATTTACGATATCTGATCTGCCATATATGTTATGCAATTATGATGCATATTAGGAAGTAAGGACGAATTACATGGATCATTTATGAAGTATTGTTAACCCACCTACCTATTTTGGTATCTATAATTCCATTTAAGAATATCGGGAGGACATTATAACTTAATAATCAATAGATATAGAATTAATGAATTGAATAACTTGTCTTCTCCATCAGGGGTCCTACATGGCCCAGTGGGTAAGGTGGCAAACTTAGAACTCGGAGGTCCCGGGTTTGAGCTCCATGGACACCTGTGGTTTCGTGGGAGTGGTCTTTGGCAAGTAACTTCAGAGCCGTAGCCTAGAACTGGTGGATCCAAAATAATGGTTACATAATTGAAAATTTGTTCATAAAGCATTAAACACCAAACAAACAAACCATTTCTCCATCATTGATCACTGGAATTTGAACATGGCATTTAAAGATCATATCAAATCAATGTAAATTATGAACTCACATATGAACTGGATATTTCCTGTCCTCCTGTATTTGTTAACAGCTCTCTGGATTTCTTTTTTGAGCGACACTATTGAACAAAAATACCATTTTGTCTTTTTATATTGAAACTATCCCTTAATATGAATATTGCTGTCTGTACAATGCCACAATTAAAGTCTGTATTTCAGAAGAGAAATATTTAGATCTGGCAGTCATTTCTGATAGCTGTTTATAACTTCCGGTTATTATATTGCATTAGAAGGTTATTATATTGCAAACTTCTTTATACACACAGACACTTTTTCGCTGCCGTCTTGTTCTACTAAGGCTTTTTGGGGTAAACAAATAATCTCATGACCAACTACCACTGTAATAGTATTGCGAAGATAAGGTTTCTACAACAGTCAAAAAATATAGAAATGATATAGACTGTTATAAAATTTGATCATTATTTATCATAAATAGATCTTTTTCCTTATCTTTCATTGAAAATAACTTGTACATGTTGCATTGAATATTGTACCGTGAAACGGCATATTTACAAGACGGCGGTTTGTGAATTAACGGCTTCATTTAGTCCAAAAGACCTTAATTCCTAAAACAAATTCAACAAATCTAAGTTTACCTCTAAGTTTGATCAAAGACATAAAAGAAAAGGTCTTTAGTTTGAGTCAATCAAAACATGCTCTTCAAAAGAAAGACTTTCCATTGACTTTCATGGAGCTGTACATTTGTTTATTTAAAATGCAGGTTGATTTATAATTTATTAGACCGTAACAAACCTCAACTAGTTCAGAAATCTACCAATCCTTTGGGCAACAACTGCATTTTCTGAATTTTGTAATTGAAACCTGGAAGATCCCTTCAAACCTTTTTACAAAATTGTATGAAAGATCTTTTATTTTGTTTATTTTATGATGACCTTTCATTCAATGGGGATCACCACACACCCAAAACCCAACAACATAATTGCAGACAATATTTTTATTTAGAAACAAACCTATACACATTATATACATGTAATTACTTAGACAAACTATCTGTAATGGCTGGGACTAACTGATCACAACGGAAATTAATCTGCTTTGTTATGTCCAAGTCAGACTAGAGCGAAAATCTGCCCCACGGAACAGTGTCAACTAATGTGAATGCCAAAGTTGTTGTTAAACCCACTAGATGTCAACACTAGGAGCATACGCGGGTGCATGCACGCTAAAAGCAAGGGCAAAAACACCCTGTCTCCTAATAGCAACCATGCAACCAATTTTTTAGATGCAACCTTTCAACAAAGCAACAAAGCAAATGAAGGTTCCCAAGAAGGGACCAAGCCAATAAACGTTGCCAAGAAGCGACCCAACAAATAAACGTATATACATGTACATAAAGTCAAGTT
Source organism: Cerastoderma edule (assembly GCA_947846245.1). Classification (NCBI taxonomy): domain Eukaryota; kingdom Metazoa; phylum Mollusca; class Bivalvia; order Cardiida; family Cardiidae; genus Cerastoderma; species Cerastoderma edule. The sequence goes on along the minus strand of OX401408.1, from coordinate 35,952,241 downwards.
TAAGAAAAACTCTGGGTATTATTAGCCATTATTGACTTGACTGTTTCTACACTTCCTAGAGATTTCCCTCTATCTAGGAAGCGCCATGACTTGTATTACCAAATTACTATGCAAGTAGTATTAGAATTGTGTATTAACACCGTCCAGCGGGCCAGACCTTCACTTGCTATTAAGTACCAAATAATATTAATGCTTAAATATTCAGGGTAGTTCCGTGCAACATAAGCCACTATAATGCATGAAAATTTAGACACTTCCTTCCATGTATCAGAAACTGTTAGTAATTAGATTTTGGTCTCCTTCTAAGAAGCATTCAGTGTTTTTGTTATTTTCAACAGAAGAGGGGTTTTTCCTGCAGCTTTCATTATCTTATTCCTTGTGTATGATGAAGGGATTCAACCATGTCCTTTGCAGTGAGGGTTATGTCCAACAGCTGTATTCCTGGTTATAATGTTCACTGCTGGCTATTGTTGATGCTGTAGATTCACAGGCCATCCTGAAAGTATACATATAACTTTCTGCAGTATTGTAGTACAATAAGCAACTAGAGGGGTTGGGCGGGTGGGCTTTTAAGTTTCTTGCTCTGCAGTAAAGCTTAGACTGAAGTGACTTTTCTAGACCATGTGCTTTGGAATATTCCGGTGATTTTGTTATCTCTCCCCGGATTGGCCATACCAGTTTCATAAAAGTTTATTTGTATAACTAATTTAAAGGTTTTATTCGTATCATCTAACAGAAACAAAGGCTGGCCACCCAGATTAGAGATAAAAAAGTTTGTCAATAAAACTATAATACTCTGATTGTAAACCTACTACCCATTGGTTCAGTTAAAGATGATGCAAGCTTGCATGACTTTCTTTAATGCTTTGAACAAAAATACCAAAGGAATCCAAATGTTCTGATGCATAAGTAAGGTCAAGGTCACTAAAATAAACTGTTAATACTTTGCAGGAAGTATTTTGTTTTAATATGTTCCGAAATATATTACAGGCACATGTCTTTTATTGTAATAATGAGTACCAAATTAATGACAAAAAAATCATACATTTGTTCATTTTTTCAAGTTCCTTGCCAGTATTCTTTGAATTAACGTGAATAAATAATCTTTGTTGAAAGCATTGTGACATAAGGACAATATATTATAAGTGTTTGACATGTTATTTTCCTTAGCAGGGAGTTAAAGGTAATCCTGTAATACAAGTCTTGCTGTCAATCCTCTATGTTGGCAAGATGATTGTCCTGTCAAACAAAAATTCTACAAGCTTCAATCATATTATTTTGACCAAAATGGAATCATTTACAAAATTCAATAACTGGCCCCGGTTTCACAACTTAAGTTTTAACTCAGATTATTTCAGCTAAAAAACTTTGTGGACAATGTCACAGACTATTTTCAATTAAAAAAAGTAACAAAAAGTGTTACCTCTTCAAAAAGGAGAAAGTACGGGAATTGTCATAGTCAAATTCGGCATTCATTACTTGATTGAACCTCAGGATTAAATCAAGAAAAATATGGTAAACAGTTATAAACATATCTCATTTTAAATGATTTTGATTATGATTTTATACAGGAATCAATATTAATCAGTCTCAAAATAAATTGTCTTGGCATTTTGTCATTGAAAGTTTACATTTGTAACAGACAAATATTTCATTTGTTTCACCTACCGGTAGTTTCAACACACATCACACAATAGTTTACACAAAGTGGCATATACCATATACTGTTAGGTAAAAGTTAACATTAGTTTTGTCCTGATAATGTCAAACCCATCTTTAAAACATTACTAAATCAAAATTTGAACAGGATTGTTGAGTTGGAATGAAAACATTTGTAAAGCTCTCTTGTATTTCGATGTTATTTTGATCAAAATATTCCTGTCATTTAATGTCTGTTGTAAGCTGATTGTGACTTCTCTGTTTATATTATTTGTTTCATGTGTCTTTGACCAAAGTTTGAATATCGGCTGCTGCATGTTACTAGATACAGAAAAATGTCATCCTCCATGGAATTGGAATTGCAATGGTTTATACTTGCATGGTGAAAATACCTTTTGATCAGAATCACAGGGATATATATCATAATACCTTTATTAACACTATATATACACAAGGGGAACAACTTCAAAGAGAAACCAGTTCTGACGTTCCGCGCTTATCAGTCCGTAATTTTTATACAATCGCTAGTCTGTCAATTCTCTATATGTCCCGAATAGCCAAATGATTTCTGCGTCCAACGATACCTCTCTCAACAAGATCGGTCCAGTCAACCCGGAGAAATCTGCGATGACACACGATATTTTTTGCAAATTTGGCTCATTGGGAATAGATCATTGAGAACAGAACCAGCAGATGTTTCGGCACTAAATCACCTCAATGAACGTTATTTCAGCAATGACACTTTACCAGCATACAAAAAAACAACTTTTGGTAGGGATCCTAACTAAAAATTCTAAACTACACACTGTTCAACATATATCCAACAATTATCCTTTACTACACTCCCATTTTGCTCGTCTACTCCATTTTGTCAATTTATACAACAATCTTTGAATATTCATCATTCATTTGAACAAAGCGCTATGTTTGGTTTAAATTTAACATGTCGAAATACAGCATGGTTCCACGCTTTTTGAATGGTACTATGCGCTGTTTATACTTACTTGTTTAAAATTACATAAAGATGGAAACCAGCCTAACTAACCTTCAACCTTTCACATTAAGCCAATCAGAGAGCTTGAAAGATATTGTACCATAACAAGATGGAGTAGAGACTAGAGATATGTGAGGATGGTGGAAGATAATTCTAACATTCCTTTCATCTTTGTTACAGTTAGATAAGTCTCGGCAGAGAACAAATCTCCTGGTAGACTTTCTAATTTGGGTATTAGTTGAGCTTGTTTTGGCTATATATTAGGGCCACTCATCAATAATGAGATATGCATCATGTAACAAGGACATACTGCTCATGTCAGAACCATCAAAGGATAGAGTTTTAACCACAAGTCTGTTTCTGCAAATCCATCATGTTTTTCACAAAATCATAAGGTGTAGGTACTGGTTTGAATTCTAATGAGAACACACAACATGTCATTTAGTGATGAAAGCTAGTCTGTTGGTTTAACATTATTAGACAAGATTTAACAACATACTTATATGCTTGTACATGCTAAAACTAAAGTACATCATATTACAGAAAGACAATTAGGTATTTGTTGATATTATTCTATATTGTTCAATGTTGCAGATAGAAAAAATGACACAAAGATTGCTTTGAGGATTTCCAAAAGGTCATTCATTTACCATAGATAGCCTGGTTGTGACCAAAAGGTCTATAGTGCTGACATAACAGGAAGAGATTCTTAAATATTTCATTAATAACATTTTATTCATTTGTTACTTTTTAACACATAAAATACACAAGCCACACTGGTATCATTGGTGATGAACATGCGGATAGATCTGCCAAACAGCTCTTAACCTTCCCATTTCAGATTTTGAAGTACCAAACACCAATTTTAAACCCTCTATTTCAAAATGCATTAAATCCATCTGGCAATCAAAATGGAATGATGATGTTTTTAATAAATTACATTCAATTAAGCCTACTCTCAAAAACTGGTACCCCTCTTACAGGTCGGTATGAAGAGGAGAGAAGTTACAATTGCACAAATCGGAATTAGTCATTAATACATTACTTACTTCTGGCTCTTGGCTAAGGAAGATGCACCTGAATGCATTCCATGCAATGCATCCTTTACCATCAAACATATATTATTTGATTGCATTGATTTTCAAAGAATTCGTGCAAAATATTTTAACGTCAACACTCTTCAAGCACTTTTTGAGACTGTCAGGATTTAATTAATTCTTTCCTTTCTCAAAGAGATTGGAATTTACCATAAATTGTGATTCATTACTCTTTTAAAACAACCATATATCAATATGATTAACTCATTACAAACTTTTTACTTAATATCATACACTATTACAAAAAATCTATTTATTATCATTCATTCATTACAAATTCTTATTTATTTTTCTTAAAACAAAAGCATTTTATCCTGTAAACAATTCAATATAGGTTTATCCAAATCATCATAATGCGTGCTAAATGATCTTAGCTGTCGATGCTCCTTAAAACACCATTCTTTAATTCACACTGGAGGAAGCAACTTGAGAGTGACAGTCAAGTTTGAGAGAAGCTGGGCTTCTTAATTTTTTTGTCCATTTTATTAATGGTTAAATGACCTATTTAGATATGCTTTTTTAACACAAAATGTTCATGCTTTGAACAAATATGAAATCAGATTGATGGGTTTAAGTGAAATTTTCACTGTATATGCAGGGTACATCAAAGTTTTTTCTGGTATATGTGTCATATCTGAGAAAAATTGTTTTTTTGAGAAAGCGTAGTTTATTACTAATTCTTTTCAAGGGGCAGAAAGCAAGAAAACAATTTTGCCTGATTTCATGACTGCGAGATTTTGATTCTGTGACGTCATGCCTCATGACCCAAAAATTCAAACTAATACCAACTATTTAGCTTCAACTTCGGCGATGAAGTTCCCCAAGTTCAAGATGCTCTTCCCCAATCCAAGGAAAAAGGCTCTCAATAAACATTAAGGGTCCCGCAAAAAGGAAAATGCACATGGGTACTCTACACTATATTCAATCTGGCGATATCCTTCAGGTGTCTCATTCTAATAAACAGAAGAAAAAAGAAGTAACATGAATAAGCAGCTTGTATTAATCCATTACCAAACAATAGACAGTCGAAAATTTAGCGTTTGGTAAAGGATCAAGCAAATGAAGGGTTTAATGCAAGACAACAGTAATTGTTTAATCAAATGAGAAGGACTTACATTAGTCTTTTGTTGAAATACTACTTTAAAAAATGCATTATACGGATTCAATGTACAAAAAAGGTAATGTTCCGTTATTCAATATTATTTTTTTTCAGTAACTCTCCAAGATGTGAAAGAAGAATGAAGTCTGATACAGTGAACTATGAAGAAGATTATTTCATCAATTTGGGCAGGATTCCAGACTGAGATGAGATGTACAAATAAAGGACTTGAAACTCCTTAAAAGAGTTATGCTTCCAAACCTAAGGTATGAATATCAATGAAAAACCCCAAACTTTGTAAAACCTATTTTTCTGCCTCTTACATAGATTTTAGAAACCTTTGCGGTAGAAAGATATATTGTACATGAGTAATTTTGTCCTCTTGGTATAATGGTTTCTACCAAAAAATCATAAAGAAAAAGTTTTTTCCCTTGTCAAAGAATAAGGAGATCTATACTACTCACCTTGGTGTCGGCATCGCTTCTTGGTAAAGTTTTTAAATGCAAGTTTGTACCCCATTAACTAAGGTCCCTAACAAAGTTCTATAAGTCTTGTTTTGATGTTAGAAAATTGTACGGCCTATAGTACTTTGAAAATCTTGGTTAAGTTTTTATATGCAAGTCTTATCTCATAAACTAGTACTGTGTGGATTGGGTTGATACTTCCCCCATATGTTCAAGGCAGGGATCAGGAAAATGCCGATTTGTCGGTTTTGGAACAATTTTGGTTTTACAGGACTGATTGCAAGTCAAGATTTATAGAAAAAATTGGTCTGGATATGATAGACTGATATGGCATCCTGACATTAACACGTTGATTGTTATCCCTGTGTCAAACAAGGCCTGAGGTATGAATAAATTGGCAGAACAAACTATGTAAATAATTGGGCTTGGTTGATTGTATGGTACAAGTGACACACTTGTTCCATTAAAACTGATTATATTGATCACACTTGGTCCAATATTTTATAATGCATGGTAGATTGTGAAAATTGATGGAGTGTTATTTTCTTGAGTATGTTTTGCTTCCCTGGCTGATGCAATGTGTTTTATTGATATTGAACAACTTTATTGACCATATTTTAGAAACATAATTTATCACTGAACTATATCACACACCACCATTATCGAAAATTCGAGCACGCTGTCTTATGGATAGCTCTTGTTAATTCTCCCAAACTACAATGTATTATACATATTAGATGGAATGTGGTAAATCTTTTTGGGTTTGAATGGTTGTTTACACATAATTGAAACCAAATTTATACATGCCTCAGGTATTGTTTGACATGGGGATAACAATAAACGGATTAATAAACCCATAACCAAACAATAACGACATTTAACTACTTTGTTGCAGACAACTCTGGAAAACATTGTGTGAAAAGGAGAAATTGCTCATAATGAGCAATTCTTCCTTTTCCCACAATGTTTTCTGCCCTATCAGATGATTATTTTTCAATTCCATCACATTTTGAAATGGTGTCTGCAAACTCTTTCAATATGGGACAGTCAAAAATTTGGCGTTTGGTAAAGGGTTAAGGGATTTTGGAGAAACTGTTACATATCTCAGCCCTTAATGATAAATGGTCTGTGATATTAGATCTACATTATATGTTCACCGTACTATTTGACAAGTTCATTTGGTGCATTAAGGTTTGATGGGATATAATATGACACAACACTATTTGTGGTGTGATAGGTTACGATACGATACAAACGCTGTTTTCGGGAACACAAGCACTCTTTTATTAAACTTTTCAAAATATATTGTATTGTAAATATGAAGGGATCTAGTTTGAAAGCCTTTTTTAATACACACCAGGACAATAAAAGTTTGATAATGTGGTTCTATTTGACACACACATGACATTGTGTTAAACATCATCAATGATCGGAAGTTTTTAAATATAACAAGAAGGACAACAAATATTGTGATCTACATATCTCATCAATGATGGCGTGTAAATGATGAATATTTGAATACTTTTTTTCTCGCTATGGGCAGTTTTTGTTGATATTCTTTCAACAAGCTATCTTTCTTAATTAGATAATACGTAATTACTTCAAAAAAATGTGTCACTTGTGATGATATCAGTTTAAAACTACTTGACTCCTAAATGATGCATTTATAGTTATTTACACACTGTCTACTCTTGTTATCATGACATTGGATATCTCGATTTTCTCGATATGTCGAGATCAGCTCAATGTCCCAACTTTTTTCCTTCTTTATCTATATAAAAAAACATCGGATATCTGGACAACCAGTGACTTCTAGGAAAGACTGGATGACAACCGAGAACAGATTGGTGACACTGGAGAGACAGATGACCACCAGGAACAGACTGGTACCGGGGCACTAGGGTTAGCCGCCCGAAATGCAGTTTTCGAGAGAAAACACCCACACCCAAGCTACAGACTCCAATACAAAGAGATACCCCCAGAGTCTTCCGAGAGGGGGGGAGGATGAAAGACTCACATGGACAGATTTTATGGAATCGACACGGCCCGCTCAATCGACTATGAATGCAACATCAGGAACAGTGACATGCCCGTGTGGAAAGGTTTGCAAGAACAATCGTGGTCTGCGAATCCACCAAGGAAAATCTGGTTGCCAGCGTGTGAAGCCCCGAACACAGCGCTTAGTTGTAATGACTAGTGAGACGCAGGAGTACCCCAGTCAGGACTCAACCCACAGTACTGAGGAACCCCCCGTTTTCGAGACAGCACACAATGTCATCCGGGAACCAGAGGCGGAGGAAGAAGACCCACTCATGGAGCTACTTAAGCTTGACTGCAGCCAGGAAACACGACAGCAAACTATTCTAGATAGACCACGCCTAAACCCGGCTACGAGATATAAGAAAGCAAGGATCAAGTGGCCCAAGGCATCAGAAAGGACATCATGGAAACTCCTAGATGAGGACCTAGACCCTATTCTCGAAGCAAGGACCAGTGGACCGGAAGCTTCACACCCTCACTACTATAATCTATTCAGTAGGAAAGGAACGGTTTGGAATAGAGGAACCAAAGGTGCACAAAGAGACTCCTAAAGTCAACAGGAGGCAATCCCGCATTGAGAAACTGAGACGTGAACTCAGACAGTTAAAGCGACGCTACCGAAATAGCTCATCATTGGAGAGACTCGGTATATCCCAACTAAGGGAGTCAACACATACTCAACTGAAATCTCTGCGGAAAGCTGAAAACACGAGGAGGAAGGCCAGGGAGAGGGCCAAGAAGAGAATGGCGTTCACAAATAACTAGGGATGGGAACGAATAGTGAAATCACTATTCGAATATTCGACTAGAACTATTCGAATATATTCGAATATTCGATTTTAGAATTCGTTTTGATGTCCGAATGTTTGCTTGTCCGAATACTAGTACACTAGTCCTCTGTTCAAACCTTTTGTGTATAGCCGATGGATGCTTGCCATTCAAGTGATTCAGTAGGTTGGATGTAGTATTCTTGAATACAAAGTCCTGGTTACACAGGTTACAGGTCGCCTTCGACTTGTCGGCAGAACGAGTAAAGTAATTCCAGACACGTGATAGAGACATTGTGATGTTTATCGAATAGATGTAGAAATTAGAATGAAGATAAGTTTGACAAATTGTTCTGAAGAAAAATATACTTTCTAACACATTATTTGATTGGTCTTCGTGCATATGCAATCATGATTACGATTGGTTATTGAAAGAGTAATTGTTTAATTTCACGACAAACAAGTTACGTGATTGGTTGACACTGACAATTGTCAATTAGCGTGATTGAATTGTTTTGGATAATAAGGAGCAAGTGCAGATCATTAAGGTGTTAGATTTAGCGGCTTAAGATCGACTATTTTCACACTTAGGAATTAATCGTTTTGCAAACTGTCAAAAGATTTGTTAATTTGTCACAGGCGTTTTACTGTGAAACATACGTTGTAAAAACATCGTAACTGCACCTGGAAGCTAGGCACTTTCTTCGATGTTTGGGATCGGTTTAGAGGAAGAAAATGAAAATAAAACAACATTATTTTTGAATAAAATTTATGGTAAACATACAGTAATATGGGTTCATTAAAATCGAATATTCGAATACTATTTTGCTATTCGAATATTCGACCCGCTATTCGAATATTCGAATATTCGAATATTCGTTCCCATCCCTACAAATAACCCATACAAGTTTGCGCGAAATCTGCTAGACAAGGAGCGGTCCGGAGTGCTTGAGACCAATATCAAAGAGGTTGAAAAATACCTTCATGAGACACATTCCGACAGCAATCGAGATGACGCACTAGGGAACTGTGATCACATAGAAGCAGCAGCACCTCCAGAGGTCGAACTCTTAACATCAGAGCCAACGCTGGGGGAAGTGAAGGACACCATCAGGAGAGCTAGATTTGGATCGGCTCCTGGACCTAACGCCATCCCATACAAAGTATATAAGATGTGCCCTCTCTTACTGAAAAGATTATGGAGACTTTTGAAGGTGGTCTGGAGGAAAGGCAAAGTACCATCAGCTTGGAAAGAAGCAGAAGGAATATTCACACCCAAGGAAAGGAACTCCAAGAATATTAACCAGTTCCGGACCATATCACTATTGAATGTGGAAGGGAAGACATTCTTCGCTATCCTTGCTAGAAGGCTTACGACTTACCTTACTGCCAACAGATACATAAACACCTCTGTCCAGAAGGGAGGCGTTCCCGGTTTCTCAGGTTGTGTAGAACATACAAGTGCAATCACTCAACTGATTCGAGAGGCAAAGGCGGGGAAGAAGGACCTCACAGTTGTCTGGCTCGACCTTGCTAATGCATATGGTTCCATTCCTCACCAATTGATCTACACAGCCCTTCAACACTACCACATCCCAGACCAAGTTCAGAAAATTATCCTCAACTACCTGGATGGTATCAAACTCCGGTTTTCTGTTGGTGACCAGCTGACGGACTGGCAGAAGTTGGAGAAAGGAATTGTCACGGGGTGCACAGTTTCCGTGGTACTTTTCATCATGGGAATGAACCTTCTGATCAATGCAGCCCTCAGAGAGACACGCGGTCCGAAGACAGATTCAGGGATTTACCTGCCATCCATTAGAGGCTTCATGGACGACCTCACCCTCACCACTACAACCCATGTACAGGCGAGATGGATGTTGACAGCCCTTACAGATGTCGCTTCATGGGCCAGGATGAAATTCAAAGCTGTAAAATCCAGATCTCTGATTATCAAAAAGGGCAAACCGACAGATAGATTCATCCTCCGAGTACAAGATGAGGAGATCCCATCAATCATGACGAATCCCATCAAGTGCCTTGGGAAATGGTTTGATGCAAGCTTGCAGGACAGCGACAATGCTAGAAAGCTTGAGACGCAAGTAGAAGAGGGTCTGAAGAAGATAGACCGCAGCAACCTTCCAGGAAAGTTCAAAGCCTGGCTTTACCGGCATGCCCTTTTACCAAGGCTAATCTGGCCAATGATGCTGTACGAGGTACCAAGCTCAACAATAGAAGCCTTGGAAAGGATCACCAGCAGACACCTAAGAAAGTGGCTTGGAATTCCCCCCAGTTTTTCCAGTGTAGGGCTGTATGGAAAGAGCAACAAGCTTCAACTCCCACTGTCCTCACTGGTGGAGGAATTCAAGACTGCAAAGACAAGACTGGTTCTTACTCTAAGAGACTCCCCAGATGAGCAAATCCGTGAAGCAGGGATTGCCACACGTACTAGCAGAAAATGGTCAGCTGTAGAGACTGTCAGCCAGGCAGAGAGCAACCTCAAGCATCGAGACATTGTCGGAATGACCGCTGTCGGACGTCAAGGGTTAGGTGCGACGAAAACACGTTTGTGGAGCCGGGCAGACCAGAAAGAGAGGCGAGCCATGATCCAGACAGAAGTCAGGAGAGCAGAAGAGAACACTAGACAAGCTAAAGCGGTAGAGATGGGAACACAAGGGGCATGGACAACATGGAACACGATAGACAGGAAACTAACCTGGGATGACATCTGGAAGTATGAGCCACTCAGACTTTCCTTTCTCCTCAGGTCAGTCCACGACCTCCTACCATCCCCAGCAAACCTATGCCGATGGGGGTTAACAACAGATCCAAACTGTAAGCTATGTGATCGTCCCGCAACTCTGGAACATGTTCTTTCTTCCTGTTCTACAGCACTGTCTCAAGGAAGATACAGATGGCGTCATGACAACGTCCTCAGAGAGGTGGCTGACTGGTTGGAACAAGAGAGAAAGAAGGAGCGTAGGAGTAACTCGCATCGAATCAACATTGTGAAAACGGGTGAAACTACACAGCGACAGCTACCACAGAAATCGTCGTCAATCCTCGATGGTACAACAGGTTGGAACATGCTGGTTGACCTAGACAGTAAGCTGGTATTCCCAAGTATAGTACAGACAAACCTTAGGCCTGATATCGTGTTATGGTCTAATACAGGAAAGCGACTCATCGTGATTGAGTTGACAGTACCCTGGGAAACCAGATGTGAAGAGGCCTATGAAAGGAAGAAAGCGAAGTACACAGAGCTCCTCGACGAGTGTAAACAACGAGGATGGCATTCATGGCTCTTCCCGATAGAAGTAGGCGCGAGAGGATTCTGTTCTCAATCTGTGTGCCGGCTGATGACAGCAATAGGGTCCACAGGCAGGGATAGGCGGAGGACTATCCAGAAACTGAGCCAAGCAGCTGAACGTTCCTCTAGCTGGCTGTGGCTGAGACGAGAAGAAAAGAGTTGGAAGAAGTAGAGCTATCGACAATCACACTGTTCCTACGGTGGCCCCACCCTCTATCAGATGTACATGGTTCAGGGGCGAAACATCCATGACGGAGGGATTCCATGCTGAAGATGATTGTTGATTTGCATTCTCAAACCACCTCACTCACAACAGGTGCTTAAGACTGTTTCATACTCAAGTATTTTTGTTATCCCGATAAATCGGATATCTCAAGAAAAGTCTGTCCCATGTCCAGATTTCACATGTTATTACGGGGGGTTTATCAAGAAGTGCTAATTGCTCCCAGCATCTCGGCAATAGGCGTGACTTTTTTTCTTTGATTACCTGCTGCTCCTGCTAATGTGCAGTATATAATTGATCTGTTAATAGCCTTAATACCGGCACATGCCTTGTCATCCATGAACACTTGAGTAGGGAATGTCACTTTAACTTTAAATGCAATTTTTTCACAGCCTTTTGAATAAAAGTGTTGATACTGCCTTGTTATTCTTGGACACAGTATTGGAGCACGCCGGTTGTGAAACACCTGCTATGATCATTAATTAATGAAGCCATAATTTACAACAAAAATACACTTGGTTTAAAGATTATCACATTATATTGCACCTCAGCCTCCCAAAACTCTTTGGTTTGCCATTTTATGTGCTTGTAAGCGCTTTTTTCTTCAAACTCTACATGTTCTATTTATAGAAATCATAGCATTCGGTGACATTCGGATGTCTCTGTACAATAACATTCGGTCGGTACCATTGTATACTTTACTAAATGGAGTTTTTCCATTCCATCAATCGGGTTTGATTGGATGTTTCTTCCCTGTGGAATATTGGGCAGGGCTAAGAACTCAATAATTAAAACATTTATGCAAAAACGAGCTAATGCGAACTATATACAGATTTGAAGTTGTAAAATAACGCTCAAATTATGAATTTAAGAGCAAATTGATGAATAAGATAGAATAATAGTGTAATTTACATGGTTTATGCGAAAGTTGATTTTGTGCCTACAAGTTATGAGCGTGGAACTGTGACGTCTTTGGCCAATCTACATATGTGTTTCAAACTGCAATAATGTACATGAACTTGAGTTTTTCTACAACAAAGAATCCTAAGAAATTTCATCTCACAAGTAATCTATATGCCGTTGTGAGTGTTTTGCAACACGGTGACAGCTTTAGTAAGACAACTTAACAGTAAGATATGTAATACTATTTTTTTTTTTTTTTGTAAACACCTTATTGGATATTTCAAACTCTTGATATTTTTTCTTGTTCCCTACGTCTTTGAGATACCGAGAGTAGACAGTGATGCAGTTTATAATCAACTTGTGATTGTCACACTAGAAATGATGATCATTACTTTTAACCCATTACAAAACAGTAACGACATTTGACCACTTTGTTATAGTCAACTCTAGAAAACATTGTGGGAAAAAGAGAAATTGCTTGTTTACTTTGTTACAGACGACTCTGGAAAATATTGTGGGAAAAAGAAGGAATTGCTCCTTTTCCTACAATGTTTTATAGCCTATTAAAACATTAGTTTCCAATTTCATCGCATTTTGAAATGTAGTCTTCAAACTTCTTAAATTTGGAACAGTTGAAAATTTGGCGTTTGGTAAAGGGTTAACTGAGCATTGTTGACACACCCGGGTACAGTTTAAGAAAACATTCATATGTATCATCATAATGCATGCTAAATGACATTAGCTGTTGATATGCCTGAAATCACTATTCATTCATTCATTCATTCATTCATTCGTGTACAGCGTATGGTATCATATAGCGTCATACAGCATCAAACTGTTACACAATAAATGAACATATTGTATCAAATTGTATGTATGGTGAACGTAAAACGTATATCGCAGATCTCACAAATCAGACCGTATGTCGTAAAGAGACTAGATATGTAACAGTTTCTCCGAAATCCCCAAATTAATCCATTGATTGTTATGTAAATAACTTGGCACGTTTGATTGAGATACATAACATGCTTGTTCCATGAAAATCAAATTACTTTTACCACATTTCTGTTCAATGTGTAATGATGCATTGTAGATTGTGAGAATTGAAAAGAAGGATTAATTTGTATGATGATATTGAAAGTGTGCTTCCTTCACCAATGCACTGGTTTTTTTAGTATTGAGAAACTTGATTGGTCATCATGCAAGTGTTCAAAAGGGAGTCTTGACAAGAGCAAAAACAAAAAGACCTAAAGTCATGTTTACCTTTCATTTACTTTTCATTTATCATTCGGAAATTTCTAAAATGATTAAAATAATTTTCTAACATTCATCTTAAATTGCATAACATATATGGTAATATTAGATATTGTAAATCAGATGAAGAATGTATTGTGTTGTTACGCATAGAGTCGGACAGATAAGACAGCCCTATCGAACATTGTAAATCGGGCATCACACATCGCAGTTTGTAAATGATTCATTTTTCGATCGTGTGTTGTGCATAATCTGGGAGAACTCAGCTAAAATTCGGTTTTGATTGTAAAGGTGCTTGTAAACAAGAGAAAATGTGAAAGTCAAAATAAAATGTTGAAACAATACAGTTTTTGCATTGCTGCTTAGAATACAAAAAGTAGTTATTGAATGCATAATTAATTTGTGTGACATCAATTCATCTAAGTGTGTACAGTTTATATCAAGGGTTCAACGCAAAACTATAGCAAGTGCTTCACAAATGTGAAGCACTTACTATAGTATTGCGTTGAACCCTCGATATGCGGTAGATCTTAAAAGTGATGTCATGCTTTTGGATTGAAATACATATCAATTCATTGTATACACTCTTTGAGGAATTTAAAATGACACATCTAGTTTTGCTCCCAATGACTATTCTTAAGTACATCTGATGTGCATTTCTTTTAACAAAGAAAATCAACTTTCAATTTCCTCATGTGAACAAGCTGCATAAAGCAAATTATGGGTTAGAGGTTTAAATGTAAGTTTGTTATAAACTACTTGTTATATAGGGAATGGATGTAAACTTTACATTTAAACTAATGGTCATAGTGTTAGGTTACTGACTAAGTGCAGTAACTATGCTATTGAATTGAAGCAAATTATACCAATTTCTGTACACAAAACATCTTGGTGTAAGTTTGTGTGCATTTTCATTTTTCAGAAATTATTATTGTTCACTAACCAATATGCCTCTCAGACATTTATCACATAGTCAAGCAGGCTGTCTTGTGGACAGCCAATGTTGTCACAATTATATCTGTAGGTCATAATGAGTGAAATTGATATTTTTCAGACACCCAAACTTAGCCTCAAGTGCCATGATTACAGTATGACTGATGTGATACAAGAGGGCTGAAGATTTAGAAGGAGTTCATACATGGTAATTTCTTTACTCCATACTCCTGGCATTCCATGCAATGCATCCTTTACCATCAAACATATATTACTTTATGGCATTGATTTTCAAAGAATTCATGCAAAACGTTTCAATATAAACAGTCTTCATGAGCTTCTTGAAACTGTAAGGATTGAATAAATTCTTTCCTTTCTCAAAGAAATTGGAATTTACAAAAAATTTTCATTCCTCATTCATTTAAGATATACATATATCAGCATCATTTACTCATTTCAAACTAATATTTCACATTCATTACAAATAATTCATCTACAATTATTAATTTTTTTACAAATTTTCTATCTACTATCATTCATTCATTACAAATTCTTATTTATTTTTCTTTAACCAAATACATTTTAACCTGTAAATGATTTATTATATATTTATCCACATCATCATAATGGGTGCTTAATGACCTTAGCTGTTGATGCGCCTTAAAACACCATTCATTCATTCATTCTTTACTACATACATTTTAAAACCTTGTTTTACTGAAAGCTTCAGAATCCATAGCTTGAACCAATAAATTGCACCACATCACTAAAAGAGATTGGAATAAACTTTGATTCCTTACTTATTTATAATATTCATATATCAATATCATTAACTCATTACAAACTTTTTTGCTTAAAGTAATATCATTAACTGATTATAAATTATCTAGGTTCCATCATTCATTGATTACAAATTCTTATTCATTGTTCTTCAACCAACTACATTTTAACCTGTAAATAATTCAAAATACATTCATCAACCACAGCATAATGCATGCTAAATGACATTAGCTGTTATGCCGCCTTAAAACACCATTCATACATTCATTGTTCCACATGAGCATTTTGTCCTTTTCATAGTGATTTTTACCCAATACCTGGAAGAAAATGTTTTTTTTTATGTTGTCTGCTTTTGCTTTGAATATTGTTCCGTCACAACAGCAGTATTAGGGAAATCGGTTTAAAGATCAATCCTTAATGATTTCAGTTAAAAGCTAGATTTGTTGAATGGCATGTTTCATTGAAACAATGGTATTCATTGTAAATGTCTGTTTATTTCATTGTTTGCACCCAAAAAGAAAGCATAATTGGCTATGAAACAAAGAAAATAATTGGCTATGAAACAAAAATAAGTTGCACTCTAAGAAATTAAGCTTGCGGCGAGCATGTATTCCACGTAGATTGAGACCACAATTGTTGGCCTATGTTGACATGCAAGAATGGTGAAGAAACTATCCATAAACCATAATCTTTGGGAAAAGAAATCTGAGACTATGACATGAAGAGTTTTAAAATTAGCTCATACAAATCTGAATTATATTTAAAGATGTATGGAGATACTTGAATTTCCTTTGGTTAGAGTACAGAACTTGAAATCACATGGCCCCTCTCTGCGTGGGTTCAAATCCTGAGAAGGATATGGATTTTCATGAGAGGCAGTCTCCCTACTGACTTAAGGTATGCCGATGGTTCTACCTGCCTTGACCAGCCCTTATGGGCAGTTGAGTATGGGGTCTCCCTCCATCATTAAGAGTTGGGCATGGCTACATAACTGAAATAATGTTGATGTGATTTAAAACCCATATATAGATATTTGAATTCCCTTGTCATTTGAAACCATGACAAAGATGTCCTCATCTTTTTTTGATTATCTAGATAAAACCTCTCAGTTTTGTCGTCAACGGTTTCGCTATCTTGAAGATAGTTCTAACATTATGATGCATTGGGCAAATCGTTGTACAATGTTAGACACGACATAAAACATCATTTATTTTAAGATATTCAAGGAAATAATTAAGCAGATAAGCGGATAATAACTACACAAAACAGATAAAAGGCATCTATATATATCCCTTCTTCAACATAGTTTATGTGGAACCGTCGGTAGAAATACAATTGTATACAATGTACCAAGGCAATGTCCAATTGCATCATACTTCAAATGTATACATGTGTATTTGAAGATCTACATGGGGAATATGAGAGAATATGAAAGAATGTGATCTCTTTTCGTCTAGATATTGAAACAATGGTCAAATGATTTTGTTGTTCACAGACTAAAATATGCTGTGATTTTACAGGCAAAAGCATTTCAATAGTGTGTAAGAGTGAGCACACAATAACATATGAACATCTATCTGTTTAATAAAAGTGTTACAATAATAGCATATTTAGTACATCTTACTGATTATCCTAAATTAAAGTAAATATCATTAAAGCTATATATTGTATGTTATGCACAAATGATTGTGTTAAGTAATAGTGCTTGAAAAAATTGCTTATGATATTTTATCCCAAGTCAGATTAGATCTCAAATGACTCAATAAATGCAGCCTCTCATTTTTTGCCAGACTCGGCATTAAAATTGTGTGTATCCTTCTCAGATTGGTTAAAGAAAAGCTATTATCTATGTGTTTTCTTATTTGGTCAAGTTGACCAAAAAGTTAACCAATTTTGGACCAGGGTTAAATTCAACTAGAAATTCATTGTTGGTTAACTTTGACCAATGTTTATACAAGCGCTTTCCATACTTGTAACCAGAAATTCACAGTTAACTGGGATTTAACCATTTGGTTAAGTTTAACCGACGCTTATACTATTGTGTGCTGGATGACTTACTCTCATGAAAATTCAAATCAGCTTAAATCAGGATTTAAGCGCTTGCTGATACAGATAGGGGCCTTGTGATTTCAATTGCATAACTCCAACCACTAGGGCATGGAGGCTTCAAAATCATATTTGCCAATAACCTTTAATTCAAGTTTGAGAAAAGTACAACTTATAGGTTAGCAAGGTCAAACTAGTAGAACATTAACAACATTTCAATGTTGTCCATTTAAACAGACGGAGAGTCTGGTCCTTTTCAAAGCAATATTTCATAAGACATTTTTTCAAATTCTGTGTTACATTATATGAGATAATTCTAATGAGAACATATGATACAGGGTTAAAGTAGTAAATAAAAGAGAAAACAATATTCAGATTGTTTAAGATCAAAATATAAGAAACTACATTAAGTCATTGCATACTGCTTTTTTTTTTGCTTTTTTTTGCTTTTTTTTTTACCAAAGAATCAAAAGATGGTTCAGTGCAAGACTATAGTAAGATAGTTTTTTCCAATGTCATCATATTTTGAAATGCCAACTGCAAACTCTTTCAATTTGGGACAGTTATAAATTTGGCATTTGGTAAGGTTTAAACAGCGAAATATTTCAATTTAACAAATTCAGTACTTGAAACATTTAACAAAAATAAAAAAAAAAATAAAAAAAACAAACAGATTGCTCCCCCTTGCTAATAGTTTAATATTGAATACTTATCAAATAGAAATGCATAAATCTTTTTGTTTATTTCACTTCAGCCATGCAGTCCAAAACATCCCAAATTCTCAGTTGTCTCAGAAATATGTGTGGAATCTGGATGAATGACACCCTTGCAAAATATTGTTGGCGGATGGTGCCCCCTGGTGACAAGAACGGTGTTGTGGGTAATATGAACGACCTTGAAATGAACACAGCTTTCACGTCTACCAGACATGCGACCCTCGATAGCATTTATTTTACAGGAGGTTTGTTCCATTCTCATTTAACCATCATGAAACGTACAGCAAATAACTACACTGTATATGAAGATTCTTTTTCGTTTTTTGTCTTAATGAATATTTTGATATCATAGGTCTTTCGTAGTGACAGAGCTATTATATCTTTCTTGTGGTTTAAGGTAAAAAGCAATTGTCACCAAAGCAAAATATTGTCTTTATTAATATATTTTGCAGCAGTCGCCTATTATGAAGAACTTGCTATATTTTTAACTGAGTCATGAATATGGCCTAAAGTGATAGGTCCAAATTTATAGCTACAGTTGTCCATCAATATGAAGTTAACCCTTTACCAAACAATAATGACATGTAACCACTTTGTTGCAGAGGACTCTGGAAAACATTGTGGGAAAAGGAGAAATTGCTCGTAATGAGCAATTTCCCCTTTTTCCCTGAATGTTTTTTGCCCCCTTTAGAAGATTATTTCCAATTTGTGACAGTTGAAAATTTGATGTTTGTTAGAGTTAGAGTTAAAAAGGTATTTAATGGACAGAATTTATCTTACAGGTGGCACAATGATTTTTCCTTACATGCCACATTTTCGACATGTTCCAAATTGAAAGTTTGCAGACGATATTTCCAAATGTGATGAAATTAGATAAACTTTCCTGATAGGTCAGAAAACAGACGGTCAACAGACTGGTCAAATGTCATTATTGTTTCGTAATGGGTCTAACTAATCTGCCTAATTAGTTTGTTTAAATTCTTCCTCATGTTTGGTTTTGTGATTCCCCCACCATCACCACCACCAAAGAAAAGCATCAGCAGATGACAACAATGAAGTTATGAATATGTTTTTTTTCTTTATGATATAAACCTGAACAAACCAAAAGAGGTGTTTTTTCATGCATGTGTAAAAATGATGCAATGGTCAAAACTTTCTTTTTTAATCCCAAACCCTTTATTTTTGGTCCTCACAAAAACTGAACTATCGGTGATGAATACAAGTTGTGACATTGGATTACTAAGTAACTTTTTTGGAGCTCTTTGTAACTTCCTCTTCCTTCAAACATTCTCACGTCTCATTTCCTTATATACATATATACATTTTGATATTCTGTGTTTGTACTTCTGTATCTCAATGAAAGCAAAGTTTATAGATGATGACATTAATTTGTTTGTAAGATTATGAAAGATATCATTTACAAAAGCCATCGTAACAAATGGAGGAATTGCTTGTCTTGAGCACCTTCTTCTTTAGATAATTTGTTTTGTAATATGTCTTCTTAAGGTACATTGTTTTTGGAAAAGTTTGAATTAAAGGCATACATTGTAGCAGAAATATGTCCCTTGTAATATGAAATGTGGAAGGTTAAACTCAAAACTACATGTATAGTTAGTCCGTTCATAATCATGAAGATCTTATTTAAGCCTCAATGAACCCTAAGTGTGACCAGAATTGCCTTAACCCTTTACCAAACACTAGAAATTGGAAGGGTTTGCAGAAGACATTTCAAAATGTGATAAAATTAAGAAATAATCTTCTGATAGTGCAGAAAACATTGTGGGAAAAGGAGAAATTGCTCATTACGAGCAATTCCTCCTTTTCCCACAATGTTTTTCAGAGTCGTCTTCAACAAACTGGTCAAACGTCATTTTTGTTTGGTAATGGGTAAAAGAAAGACATATTTGTTCGAGTACAGAGGCGAAAGGCCCATACTTCAGCATATTGTAACAAAACACAAATACAAAAGAGTGACAGTCCAAAAACGAATAAGAGTATTTCTTCGATTAGGTTTTTTCTCTGTTCAAAGGTTTGTTGGGGTTTTGAATATGGTTGTCACATTACATTCCAAAAATTGAATAAAAATGATTACTCGTTTACATTTCTAAGCCATGAATTGTCAAAAACATATTGTGAAGCCATTTGTAATTTTCGCATTCTAAAACAAATGATATTTGTCCTCAATAACATTGTAGTTGAGTTGTTAACAAAGTTGGCTGTATCTCTTCTCTCTTTTTATCTGTAAACATCCATACTTTTCCCTAATGGGGAGCTGTGCAAAGTGCTTTGCTAGAGCTGTTAACCCTTTACCAAACTCCAAATTTTCGACTGTCCCAAATTGAAAGATTTTGCAGACATTTCAAAATTTTGTGATGAAAATTTAAAACAGTCTACTGATAGGGCAGAAAACATTGTGGGTAAATGAAAAATTGCTTGTTAAGAGCAATTTCTCCTTTTCCCACTATGTTTTCCAGATTTGTCGGCAATAAACTTGTCAAATGTTGTTATTGTTTGGTAAATGGTTGATTCCCATGTTTTATACTTACAGGGAGCCATATACATGGGTAACCAGGCAAGGAACTATGCTGTAGTGTTGTGGCTATAAACAGAATCGAGGGTGTCTGTCCACCAAGGATTACAGGCTCTGTTTGCGCTGATCCTCGAGGGTGTCTGTCCACCAAGGATTACAGGCTCTGTTTGCGCTGGTCCTGAGGGTGTCTGTCCACCAAGGATTACAGGCTCTGTTTGCGCTGATCCTTTTACTGCAATGCTTATATACACAGGTTTGTTCAAGTTTTATTCAACTATTTATTAATAGATAATATATTAAATACCTTTTTTGGCATGTTATGAGAGGGCCTCTGCCTCAGGAGACCCATTATGGCTTTAGCCCTCCAGTAGGTGTTTGATGGCGACATCATGTGCCCAAAACGTGTTGACCTGTAGCCCTCCAGTAGGAAATGATGTCTGTACCTGTGCCGAAACATACCGATTTAATCTGGAGTACTTTTACTTAAATACGAAAGCCCTGTGGTCGACACAGTTTCTCTTAACCGTCTTTTAGCCGGAACGACAGTTTTAAGAGGGGTTTTATAATCATTATTGTCAAAGGACGAGGACTATTGTTCTTGTGCACATATTTCTCTGTTACACCCAGAAGGTCCTTTATTTACGTATGCCTCTGTCATTCTCAGTGCAATGCATCCTTTACCATCAAACATATATTACTTGATTGCATTGACTTTCAAAATATTTCAACCTCGACACATTTCAGGCGCTTTTTGAGACTGTCAGGATTGAATTAATTCTTTCCTTTCTCAAGGAAATTGGAGTTTACAATAAATTGTGATCCCTTACCCATTTTAGATATACATATATCAATATTATTAACTAATTACAAAACTATTTATTTAATATCACACATTCATTACAAATTATTTATCAACTATCATTAATTTTTTACAAATTTTATATCTACTATCATTCATTCATTACAAATTCTTACTTATATTTTCTTTTACAAAATACATTTTAACCTGTAAATAATTCAATATACATTGTTCCACATCATCATAATGCGCCCTATGTGATCTTAAAACACGTTTCATTCATTCAGATGAACTGTTATTATTATGAAAGGCCCTCAAGAATAGTAATTTGAAGCAAAATCAGATCGTGTTAAAGGCATGACCAAATGCTTGACATTTCTTCCATGATCTACTACATATTAACTGTACATACTTAGATAAATTGACGCTTCCTGAATTAATCATGCTTACAAAACTACTTTTAATTGTATATCAATCCACAATACAAAAAAATGAGGTCATTGCTGCATGATATATTTGTCCCTCACCACAAATTGATCATGCTCATATAAGGAAGCTCTCATTTGCATGGAAAGAAAATTATCCAGTAATGGTGATCAAACTGTAGGGACATGGTTTGGTGCACTGTTTAGTACAATGTAACTGAAATGCTATTGGGAATGTTGCTATATTGCAATCAAATACTATTTCCCATCTTATGGTGTTTTTCAGGTCTTGAACGTTAAACAGTCGTTTGTGACATTACAAGTCCCATTCTATGTGTCATACCTCTAACATTTGGCCCAGCCTGGAACCGCTTGGAGACACTTTGATATGAGAACCAGCCTCAATCTGACCTTCGTCTATGATACATCAATCTTGTGGCAGGGCGGGGTCAGGTCACCACAGAGTTATGTTGGTCTTGAAGGTAAACTGAAAGTTTTGCTAACAAGCCACATTTCATAAATCTGTTATAGGTTGATAACTAATGGATCTTAACCCATTACCAAACAATAACAACATTTGACTAGTTTGTTGCAGACCACTCTGGAAAACAATGTGGGAAAAGGAGAAATTGCTCTTAATGAGTTATTTCTCCTTTTCCCTGAATGTTTTCTCCCCTATCTTATGATTATTTTTCAATTTCATCACATTTTGAAATGTTGTCTGCAAATTCTTCCAATTTGGGACAGTTGAAAATTTGGCATTTGGTAATTTATCTATTTGCGCATAAGACCTTAACCAGAGTTCGCCAATGTAGTCTGGCCCATGTCTTAACTTGACCCCAGCTCCAGTTTTCCTTCCTCATCCCCTTCTTAACTGATCTACGCCAGGTTACTTTGGGCCTGCCTCTTGGTTGGCGACCAATTGTTGTCCATCTTAGGGCAACTTTTGGAATAGCTGACTCTTCCATTCTATGTATATTGCCAATCCAGCACCATCTTCTATGTTTGATCTCCATGGATAGAAGAGTTGTGCCTGTTCTACAATGAAGGTCTGCATTGGTGATTGTGTTTGGCCAGAAGATTATGAGAATCCGTCGAACGCACCTTCTCTGGAGACATCAAGCTTGTGACACATGAACTTAGTGACTTTCCAGGACTCAGATCGATACAGCAGGACGGCAAGGACATTGGTCTTGAAGATCCATATCTTGGTAGTGAAGAGAGTGTTGGAGATGTCAAAATGTTCTGTAGGGCTTCAAAGGCACCTCTTGCCTTAGACAATCTGGCGTTCATATCTTCATCTGACTTGCCATCATTCGTAATTTTACTCCCAAGATACACAAAGTCTTCTACTTCTTCAATGGCACTGACATTTATGGTGACTGGGTTGTCTGTCTGCATTTACTTTCATCACTTTTGTCTTGTTTGAGTTGATATTGAGTCCAATTTGTTTCCCTAGAGAGTCTAGCTTCTGGGTCTTCGTCTGTAAGTCTTGGTGATGTTGCGCCAGTAGAGCAATATCATCTGCAAAGTCAAGATCCTCCAGCGTTTCTGTAAAGGTCCACTGAAGTCCCCTGACTGCACCTTCGGTTGTTTTCCTCATTAGCCAGTCTATACACAGTTAAAATAGTAGCGGGGACAACAGACATCCCTGCTTCACTCCTGTTCTTATCTCGAAGTTGTTGGTGAGTGCTGTGCCACAAATCACTTTTGCATTAAATCCTGTATACAGAATCTAGATTAGCGAGGAAATCTTGTCTTGGATCCCATAGTGGGCTAAAATCCTCCACAGTGCTGGCCTATTCACACTATCTAGGCCTTTTGGAAATCTATGAAGTTGGCATAGACTGTAGCATTCCACTCGTGGCTCTGTTCAATTATCTGACAAAGCGCAAATATCTGGTCAGCACAGGACTGACCTTTCCTGAAACCCGCCTGATTCTTCCTTAGCAGCTGATCTATGCTAGCCGATATTCTGTTTTGGATCACTCTGCTTAAAATCTTGCTGTCACTGACAACAGCATTATTCTTCTCCAGTTGTTGCAGTCCCCTTCTTTGTTAGCTTGACAATAAGTCCCACCTTCCAATCATCTGGTGCTGTCTAACAGATTAATATTGTAGGAGTCTTGTTTTCCTCCACTTTCAGTAACTCCGCTTGTACCCTATCTATTCCAGTTGCTTTTCCGCTCTTGAGCTTCTTAATGGCGAGTCAGATCTCGTGCACTAAAGGTGGTTCTGTGTTGATGTCAAGTGGAACTTCTGCAGGTTGAATCTCTGCCTGAGTAGTAAGGTCCTCTCTGTTCAACACTCTTTCGAAATGATCCTTCCAACATTTAAGCTTTGCTTCATCACTGGAGATGACTTCACCCTGCTGATTCCTTACTGGAGTATCTGTGGACGTAAATCCTCCTGTCACGGTCTTGGTGATTATATACAAAGTGCCCATATCCTGGTGTGCAGCTGCGTCTTCAGCCTCTGTGGCCAGGTTGTCTTTGTAATTCATCTTGTCTAATTCCGCTTGTCTTTTTATTTCTTTGTCAAGTGCTGTATAGTTGTCTTTCTATTTCTAAGTTCAACTTGAAAACTTTGGGTCCTTTAGCTTTGCAGTATCTAGGCATAAATTCCTTTGTTCTCCCCTCTTTGCTTTTCTCTGCTTCAACCTCAGCTTGGCTAAGACAAGGGTGTGATCGCTGTTCACATCTGTCTCTTCAGCATCTATTGATCATGATGTGGTAAATCTGATTCTTGGTTTGTCCGTCTGGTGATTTCCATTTCCATTTGTGGATATCTTTGTGCCTAAATAAGATGCCTCCAATAACCATGTTGTTTTCTTCACACAGTTCTACCACTCTTAATGAGCAATTTCTCCTTTTCCCACAATGTTTTCTGCCCTATTAGAAGTTTATTCTTGAATTTTATTGCATTTTGAAGTGTCATCTGCAAACTTTCAATTTGGGACAGGCGAAAATTTGGCGTTTGGTAAAGGTTAGGTGATCTGATTCTGGTGCATTAACTGCAAAGTTCAAATCCCAGTAAACATTTATTTAGACTTTTATCAGACTTGGTCTCCTGGCCGACATATGAAATAGACATTATGACTAATGGTTCTACCCAGCTTGACAAGCTCAGATTAGTAATAAAGGTCCTGTGTGGCCCAGTGGTTAACATGGTGGACTTTGAACTCAGGGGTCCTGCGTTTGAGCCCAGCTGATATCTCTGGTTATATTAGAATTTCCTTTGGCAACACACTTCATAACCCTAGCCTAGTCATGGTGATTCCAGCAATGCTGTAACTTAACTGAAATTTTTTTTGACACAGTGTTAAACCCCATACAAACAAATTAGTGGTAAAGTTTTGGCCCTTCATCTTTCACTTTTAATCTGAAATCAGGAGTATCAAAGGGATTCAATATGATTACATGCGGTTCAAAACATAAAATGTATGGCATGTTCTTGTTACAGGTAATCTTTACCCAGCAAGTATGAGGATATGAGATGATGGAAAACTCGTGGTGAACTTTAACACACAGCCTCAGTTCAGGGGACAATTCGTGGAAATACACCAAGGTAAATAACTCCTACTTTAATGTGAAGTCATGTAAGAGTTGTCTGCAGCTTACTTATCTGTTATGAACTTTAACTTTGACCCCAAAGATTTCAAAAAGAATAAAAAGATAATGTATTCATTAAAATGAGGTTGACTCTCAGCATTTACAAATAGATACCCCAACATTCAGAGAAAAGAAATTTATTACATCAAAATGATACTATCATTAAAAAGCTCTTACATTGAGTTAAAAGGCCTCTATATATGCGTGTCTTGTATAATAGAAATTGTATTGACTATTTCAAGTTTAATATTTATAATGATTGCTTATTGTAAAAAGGGAATTCCCTTGTGGGAATTTATAATCTTTTGTTACCTTTGGTTCTTTAGTCTCCTGCAGCAGATACCTCGTTCATTCTAAATTGAAATAAATTATTTATCCACTTTTCATGTGGAGGGTTCAATGCAATACTATAGTAAGTGCTTCATAAACACGAAGCACTTACTATAGTATTATACTGAACCCTTGATGTTAACTATTTGTATGTTGGTGATTAGTGTGGTTACATGCAGTTTGCTGCTAACTACACTATTGTAGTTAGCAGCGAAATTGTATGTAATAAAATTAATCACCATGAATGAGAGAGTGTTGATACAATTTTTTCTATTACAGGCATTAGTCTTGTGTCCTGTGTTGTAATTAAGGACAGACCTAACCTGAAATTTGACCTCAGACTGGTCAGAAGTGACCCGACATTTGACTATCCCACACAGCTGTGGGAGCCAGTGTCCACTGTGTTGGTGAGTCTAAATCTTTCACGTATACTTTTTAGATTAACTAAAAATTATAGATAATATTTGTGTGATTTTATTGGTTTACTTTAATAATATTTAGGTAGTGTTGTGATGTCCGACTCATTATGAATAGAGAAGGAAATCTTATCTGCCCATATGTGCTGGTTAAGCAAAGTAAATAAATAAAAGAATAGATGAAAGCTTTGCAATGAATGCATTTGGATTCATAATATCAAAATCTTTTTTTTTCTATGTAGATTATATATTTAAACAATTTTACAAGTTTGTTCTCAATAGTCTCTGAATAAGTAGTTATACATACAGATACATACAACATATTTCTATTGTGATCCTTTAATCTGTCAAATTACTCACATCCTTTCCATGGCTCTTAGCAACCATAAATTCTTGCATTGAAAGGTCAGAGACAAACTATTAATTGCTTGCATAATCTGTCACCACTAATGCCATTCCGAATCAGTCTGTATAGCTCCTGGGCGAATTTATTCAAGAAGCCTTTAAAACCATTGTACCATTTCAATACATCTTAAGCAGACAAATAAAAGCATGTCAACAAAAGAAATGTATATTGACATTTGGATGCATGTCTGATTATCAAATTAAAAACAAAACTGGCAATTTCCAAAACTGGCATTTTCTGAATGCAATTGAAGATGATTTCTAGTTCATTTGAATTTGCTTTGACTATATGGGATTTAATGCCTTGTCAAAAAGTTTTCATATATATAGCTTTTCTTGATTTACCAGCACTAGGCAAAGGCCCTGAAGTTTCTTGCTAAGTAACACTCTTGGAACCAGAGGTACCAATTGGGCTTAAACACAGGACCCCACAGGTCTAAGATAGCTACATTAACCACTGGGCCATGTAGGACCCATAGATAAATTGACCAGTTTATCCCAAAAGTACAAATTGTATAAGATCTGATGCCAATGATGTTTTGTCACAATATGTAAGACATGGTCAAAAGCTATGCTCGGCCTAACTCAGATGATCGAAGCTGTAAGAGCATTCAGACTAAGCCCAGATCAGAAACGGATTCAAACCTTAGAATAATCGGGTCATAAAGGACAAGCAGAAGAATAACATTTTTTGTTAGCTTTCCTGAATTATATCACATAATCACATTACTCCCTACAAAACTTTTGACAAAATCCTAACCATAGCAAACTCTATAAACAATTCTCCCAACTACACATATCGTCATCAAGTGTTGGTTCAGTGCATTGAAAAATACCTTATCAACAAGATTATCTCCATGAGTAACTAAATCACCACGGATGACATAATTATAACGCTTATAGTGCATATTTGCAGTTTGTGATCACCATGCTAGAATTATAGGCAATATATGATGCTTTTACCATTAAGCATAATTTAGTAATGTAAGCACTTAAAAAGTCAAGGGTTAGACTTTTCAAGAAATATATGAAAGAAAATAAACATGGCGAATTGGCAACAAATGATGCTCCTCTTCTATATTGGTCAGTTATGTGAACTGGATTATCTTAAATGTTATTTGTTTGAGGAATGGTCAATGAAAGTATTATGAGCAAAATTTCTTTTTGTTTCACTTATTCTACAGCCAAGTATACACAGAGACAATGGGCAAATTGATTGCTATGAGCAATTTATTGTTATCTCTCAGTATTTTCAAAGGAATGTAAACAAAGTTAGAATATGTTCGTGGCGAACATTTTTCTCTGAGTCTGTCCAGATACTTTCAAGACTGCTTTTGGTTTATCATGCTCTTTAGAAGAAACACATAGCAGTCAACTTTTTACTCCACTTCAGTTAGTAACCAATCATGTGACAGTCAGAAGCAGATACTTAGATCATATTGATATTCAATTTACTAGCAGTATCATTTTCATTAAGATATCAATAGCCACAATTATAAGGACAAAACCTAGGGTTCTGTGCAAGACACAAATCCATCACATATATGAAGGACTTCATTACTATAGACTAGCATTGAAACATAACTATACAGGCATTCTGTTGACACATGGTCAAGTGTAAAACATTAACAAATCAACATGGTACAATGAAATATTTGATGCACTGATTAACATCTCAACAAAAACACTACCATGAAATAATAGTAACGAAGTATCAATCTCCCTTTACCACACATTCAACACGCTAAACTCCTTACTCTTTGAATAGTTCAAGATCTGGTTGAATTACATTTTGTGCTATCAACCAAATATTGTTTGCATATGACATGGTTTCCTATATTTATTGGTATAACTTTTCTATATGACCTTCTATTTAATGATTGCATCAATTTTCACAACCATTTAAAGATTGTATAAGTATGGTTGTTCAAGAAAGAAAAATATTGAAAATCATACATAGGAACATTGTTAATAATAAATAATGCATCATATCTATAATTTCGTTTGATAATTCTATCTTTTATATCATATCTGATGCAAAATATTTTTGTTTTAAAGCTCTATTTATGAAATTCAATAACTGGCATGCACTGGCAAAGATTTACCATTTCAAAAAAGAATGAACACTGGAATGTACAAAATCAATTTCTACTTGCATTCTGAATGATGATAGAAGAGAAGCTGACTACTTGTTGCCAATTCTTGATACATATGTAGCTAGATTGGACTAGGGTTGGGTTGTAACATTTGGCAATGCATTGAGAGAAAAAACCAGGTTCAAGCTATGACAGTTTTGAAGCATACTTAGACCTTTTCGCATAAGATTGTTACACTTTTAAGCAATTTCCCTGCTAAACCATACAAAGATTCAGATTTATATTATTTAAAGTCGTTTTTCTGTCAATCATAACTACAAATAATAAATCATGCCCCAGTAAAAAGCTTGCAATTTGCTTCAATTCTTTGAGGAGAGGCCTGGAATTTGTGTCTTAACCCTTTACCAAACACCAAATCAAATATTCAACTGTCTGAAATTGAATGAGTTTGCAGAGGACATTTCAAAATGAGGTGAAATTGGAAAATAATCTTCTGATAGGTTAGAAAACATTGTGGGAAAATGAGAAATTGCTCTTTGAGAGCAATTTCTTCTCCTTTTACCACAAAGTTTTCAAGAGTCGTCTGCAACAGACTGTCAAATGTCGTAATTGTTCGGTAATGTGTTAGATTTCTGATTATCTATTTTACAGGTGAAAGATTATTCCAGAGGTTTCAAAACCAAGCTCCTCCCCTGCCTTGCCAGCCCCAATCAGGAGCACTCTGTCCCAATCATGTGTACACCTGGTGACCTTGTGACCTTTGACCTACCAATCATATTTCAGCAAGTCAGTGACCCAGTCCCTGCAGAGTTCAGCTTGAATACCCCAGTTTAGCCTGGTGAGGAACCGAGATATCTGGTTGACTGGGGGAACCGGTACAGAGGAGGATGCTGTGTTTGCTCCAGGTATGGGTTGTGTTTGTTTGTGGACCTTCTAACCCAGGGAACAGGAAATCTCTGAATCCCAATCAGTCCGAGAAAGGGCCGAAAACACTTTGATGCCTTATCTTAATTTCTTTCATCCATTCAATCCATACTCAATGCTTTATGTGACCAAACAAACAATATCAAATAAGCCTTTTTTAGATGCAATATTTAATACTTACTTAACTTTGTTTCTGCATTCTTAGTTTCGTTTTGAAATGTCTGATCAAAGATAAACAAGTTTTGAGGTCTTTTTTCTTTTTTTTTAAACTCTTCAAGACTCCCATTTTATAATTCCCAAAATGGCAATTATACCGTAGTTGTTCAATATTAAAGTTGCTTTGCGTCAACAATGGAAACACTTTTTCAATTATATCATACTTTATGAAATAAAATTCTTACATTTTTTGCAATCTGACAAATGACAAGCATCTTTACACATTGGACCAAGAATTAAGTGTGCTTAATGTAATCTGTTTTTGAGAAACAAGAGTGTCATGTCTACTTCTCATTCAAGCATGCTGGTTTGCTGCATTCGAGACAAGGTGAAACATTCAAATTCCACCTGATTTATTATATTTCCCGATTCTCTATCAGGGCTACAAGCTTTTTCTTTTCAAATCAAAATTTGGAGAATCCTTTGGTATGTCAGATTATTCAAAGGATCTTTCATATTTTGTCTTCAAACAGACTTGTGTTCTGTTGGCTACCAAGCCACACTGGTATCATGGGTAATGAACATGCGGATAGATCCACTTAACCTTCCCATTTCAGATTTTAAAGTACCATGCACCAATTTTAAACCTTCTATTTTATCATACATCACATCCATCTGGCAATCAAAATGGAATGATGATGTTTTTAATAAATTGCATTCAATTAAGACTCCCCTCGAAAATGGTACCCTTCTTACAGGTCTGTATGAAGAGATGAAGTTAAAATTGCATGAGTCTGAATTGGTCATTCATACATTACACACGCTTGGCTCTTGGCTAAGGAAGATGCACCTGAATGCATTTCATGCAATGCATCCTTTACCATTAAACATATATTACTTGATTGCATGGACTTTAAAAGAATTTGTTCAAAGTATTTTAAAGTCGACACTCTTGATGCGCTTTTTGAGACTGTCAGGATTGAATTAATTCTTTCCTTTCTCAAAGAGATTGGAATTTATAATAAATTGAGATTCCTTTCTCATTTAAATATACATTTATCAATATCCTTTTCTCATTACAAACTATTTAATATCTCGCATTCATTACAAACTATTTATTTACTATTGTTTACTCATTACAAATTTTCTATTTTAAGTCATTCATTCATTACAAATTCTTATTTATTTTTCTTTAACCAAATACTTTTTAACCTGTTAATTATTCAATATACATTTATCCACATCATCATTATGCACGCTAAATGACCTTAGCTGTTGATGGGCTTTAAAATACCATTCATTCATTTTGCTGACAATTAACTCCCAAATTTGTACACAGCATAAGCATTGTTTGACACACGGATGACAATTACTGGATTGATTTTGTGATTCTGGAGGTTTAATTAGGTGTGTAGAATGCTATTTCTGTCTAATATCTGGATGGATTATTTCACCAAATTTTAACTTGCAAGCGGTCCAAAATAATCAGTCAAAAAACGACAGAACCAGCATTTTCCTGATCCCTGATCTAACCTATTAACTATTTACTTTGCCAACAAATCAACAACCCTGAAAGTGTTCTCAGTGATAGATAGGAGCCATTTAACATTTGTGATTTTTTTTTTAAACATTTTGTTGCCTCATGCAAAGGGTCAAAGGACTTATTTTTTTAAGGTGTTCTTAGATGCTCATACATTAAAAGAGATGAAGCTATTGATTAATTTGCTCTCCCTCATTTAGAGCATTTCTTGCAGAGTGTTATCAAGACATAAATTTATGCTCTGAACAATAATGTGCCTCCAAGACATTTCCAATGACATGACCCATGACAATATTGTGTTATCTTTAATAATAATAATAATCATGTTTATCAGTTTCAACTAATGCGAATATTTTCCTTAAGTTGTTTCGTAACACTGCAGTATTTAGACATACTTTAGCAAGCATTATTTAACTCCAACCAATACATTCTACTTATTATCTAATAACCCCTAGAATGCTGGGTAATTTTATAAAAAAAGATTCTTTTGTCGTCTGTTTTCAAAAACCTTAAATATCTGCTTAGTTTTGATGAGGACAGATACTCAGAATAACAAACGGGTTAGATCACAGGCCAGCCTCCAATTTTCTTGGAGGCTAGCCTGAATCTAACCTGTTGGCATAAGCATGAAGTCGGTTCCAGCACTACAAGGGATAAAATGATTATCCTTTTCTTTGTTCATTTCTAGGAGACACAATATACGGAAGAATAGACGTGGACCCTGTACAGTCACTGGGAAGCGAGTTTCTGTTGTGTACAGAGAAGGTTTTCCTCTGTTCTGGTAAAGATGGCTACATTCCCAAATATAACCCAGACAATCAGGAGTTTGGCTGTGTCTGAGACTACAAGTACCTTGATACAAGTGTCAGACTTATGGTAAGTTGGTTTGTTATAAGTGCTGCATCAGGCTTTGAATTAAAAACTGAGAACAATTGGTTTTCATTAGTCTATCTCCTGGCTAACAAATTTATACTGATTGCACTGTTAGCTTTACCAAGCACTCTTTGGCAGTATGACAAAGGGGTTTTTCTTCATTGATCTTGAGTTTGCATCTCAATGTAACAGTAATTTTGAAGATATGATATAAAATCCAAATAAAACAAAACATCAAGTTCTTCATTATTTTTTTTTTACTTCTTTATTAAGTGCATTTGAATTTGAAATAGACACTAGTTTTTAGCTCACCTGAGCACAAAGTGCTCATAGTGAGCTATTGTGATCGCCTGTTGTCAGTCGTCCGTTGTGCACTGTCAACAATTTTTTTAAACATCTCCTAAACCGTTGAATTGATTTCAATTTAACTTCATAGGAATGTCTGTTGGTTGATGCTCTTTAACAAGTTGTTCAAAGAAATTGATTCCATGCAGAACTTTGGTTGCCGTAGCATGAAAAAGGGTAATTTTTGTAATTTTTGAAGTCTTGTCAGAAACGACTTGTCAGACTTTGAAATGATTTTTCACAAATGTTGTTTTTGGGCCCCTTTTTAAAGATTGTTCAAAAACGGTTGATATCTCGAAAAAAACATGGCCGCCAGGGTGGATTGAACTTCGAACAAATTTCTACTTGATATCTTGTTGAGCCTCCCTAGTTTCAAGGGAGAAATCTTTGTCAAAACAAAATTAGTCATGCGATCAAGATGGCTGCTATGTCCGTATTTGGTAAAAACCTTAAAAATCTTCTTGTCATAAATCACTGTTCAGATTACAAAACACTAGAATGCAACACCTGAAGGATATCACAGGATTGAATGTACTGTATATACTCGACTATAAGTCGCATTTTTTTACATAGAATTTGGATAACAAAGTGGGGGGTGCGTCTTATAAGCAAAGTCAATCAACATCAAATAATTTTCAGCGTCATTTTTGTTCATTTTACCTTTACCTAGAGAGATTTGCAGGTTTAGTTCAACATGTTGCAAATGGCGGCCTTTTAAGTAAGGGAAGTAACTAGGATAGTTGGGAATTTATACCAGTATAGCTTAGGTATGGTTAATGAGTATTTATCAAAATGAGAACATGGGTAGAATATATCAGTTATTAGTTAAATTTATCATATCTTCTTATCTGTCAAGGTTTCAGTGACTATGGAAAGTCTGGACATTAAAACAGCGCCGAATTCCTAGGTGCATAAGATAACACTTACCATGTGTTTATAACACCGGATGTCAAACCTTCCAATTTGCTGGATTGTCACAGTCTGATTAGATTATAATTATAGATAATTCCCCCATATCAAACCGGACCATACATCCATACCGGTCTTCCCTATTCCAACCCTCTGAAACTGAGGTAAATTTCACCACCTGTCAAAATAAAACTAGAGTGAAATCATCGTGAGTTGCTTTATTACTACAGCTAAAATGGATTAATGATGAAGTTTGACAGAATTTTTTTGCCTTAGTTGCTAATTAAGTAACCCTTGATATCAAATAGTGTGGGAAGACAATGTTACAGTTGACAAAACCCTTGCATCATTCATCGGTTTATGATTAATCTGTACTATCATCAAAAAATAGATGCGACTTATAGTCGAGTCAATGCTGAATTCTCCTAATCTTAAATCAAAGTAGGGGGTGCGTCTTATAGGCAAGGGCGACTTATAGTCGAGTTTATACGGTAGTCTATGAGTAACTCTTCAAACAAGTTTTTTTCTTCCTGATAACAGCCCATTGGAGCATTACATTTTGAATATCAATGGAATTCAGTCAGTTATGCTCTAGACATATAGCCAAGGGAATATAATAAAATGTACATGGATGTTTAATCAAATTGGACAACTAAAGACCTCCTAACTGTATTTTGCTTCTATTTGGCTGGCAGTCAAAATAATTCAACATGAAGATTGCCTTTTATTTTCTGATAGGGAAATCTCACATCGAAATTTCAAAGGATGAAAATAGTGGTGGACTTTACAATATTCTGATTTTTGGTTTTCACTTGTAATGTGAGAATAAAAAAAAAAGGCAATGGATAAAACCATAAGAAACCATGTGTTAAAGTTAAAATCAATGTTCTAACTTATTCTTCAAATAGGTTGTAATCTCAGGTGAGCGATTGATGGCTCTTTTGTATAATATTTTGGTTTCCCATTTTGCCTATGAAGAAAACAGAATGAAATATGACAAGAATTTTGATGACATGTGAATTTTTGAAGTAAGAGGCTGACTTTCGATTTGCAGAGGCCAATGAAGCAAACAGCAAACAAAAATTAGGTGTTACTTATGACTTACAATCATACTTTTTGTTATTTGAGCCGACAAAAAAGTCATTTGAAGGGGTCAAACTGGCCGGCAGCCGGCTCTTAATGACAACCCTGGAACATTATTCCATATCATACTCTATATAAATAAGCTGACATAGGGTCCTGCATGGCGCAGTGATTAAGTTGGCGGACTAAGAACTTGGGAGTTCCAAGTTCAAACCCCACCCAAACACCTGTTTTTGTTGGGAGTGTCCTTTAGCAAGTCACTTCAGAGCCCTAGCCTAGTCCTGGTGGATCCGGGAAAGCCTTAACATAACTGAACAATTGTTGATAGGACGTTAAACACCATATAAACAAACAAGCTGACATATTTTAGCACAGTTGGTGTTTACTTTTACCAGGCCTAACATTAATTGAAGAAGAAAAGAACAAAAAATGTGAACGCATGTTGCTGTTTGCCACCTATTGGTTGAATGTCCTTTGACAAGACACTACTTCCTTTGCTTAGCAATTTGGTGTTGCCATGGTATAAAAGTAAAGAAAGAATAGTCATAAATTTTCTTTAATAACATCTACTTTATAATACCTCACTTTGAGGTGTCTGCTGCAGAGGACATCAGAAACAAGCTCTTAAAAAATGTTGCTCATGATAAACAATTTCTCCTGTAAAAAACAGTAAATACTAAATTTGATTACAGTGTATAAGCTATGAGATTTTTATACAACTTCATTGAGAAATTTAAGATATTTTTCTTTTGCTTTTGTGCAAAGTAGACAGGATAAATGATTCAGAGTTTATATTATGACTTCAGTGATGGGGATGGAGAGATGATGATCAGAATATTATGCCAGAAACCCTCGATGATTCTAAAAAAACTGCTCCATAATGTAGTACCACATCCAGTGATAGACTTGACAAAGTGGGCGTTGCCAGGATTGAGGTATGTTGTTTTGTATTTTTTTATTGATGATCTGGAATATCATATATTTGTTTATTTCCTTTGTTTGTATATTGAATTACAGTGTATCAACAATTTTAAACCTTTACCGAACGCTAGATTTTCGACTGTCCCAAATTGAAATAGTTAGCAGACGACATTTCATAATGTGAAAAAATCAAAAATTAATCTTCTGATATGGTAGAAAATATTGTGGGAAAAGAAGAAATTGCTCGTCAAGAGCAATGTTTTCCAGAGTTGTCTGCAACAAAGTGGTCAAATGTCGTTATTGTTTGGTAATGGGTTAAGCGTGACTATTTGAAAGATAAGGAGAGCTATACCATGGGCCTGGGCTTGGATGTGAGCACCCCGTTAAAATTTTACATTCAAATTTGTATCACCTTAACTACTGAAGGGAATAAGCTGAAACCTCACACACATGTTAGGTCTATGATCAAGTACAATAACGCTGGTTTTGTACTGGAACTTAGAAAACCGTGTAAAGTTTGAAATGTAAGTTTCTATCTCTAAAACTACTGCTGTGAGTAGATTGTAACTATATGTGATTGGATAGTTATCTAAGGTCACTGACAGAATCCCATGATACTGGTTCTGATTTAGGCAAGTTAACCCTTATAGTGCTGGAACCGACTTCATGCATGTGCAAACAGAATGTGGGTTAACTCAGCCTTGGGCTGACTCGGACAGGGTTATCTTGGCCGGGTCAACTCGGCCTGCTTTAATTATTAGTACTATAGGAGCCTAGTATATTATAAAGGCGCAGTTATTTATTTCAAAAGCTTACATTAATTTATGCACTTAATGAATCACGCCTATCTTTAATATTAATTGTCAAACCAATTACATTCTAAACAACGCCGAAATATTTAATGTGCATCCAATCAAGGCACTTTATTTATCGTAATTAGCGCTTAAATGCTATTACCAATCAGTGGCCTTCTTAAGTCCAATCACACTTTGTATCAATTGATCAAATAAATTGTTTAAGCAACATGCAGTCTTTAATTTGAATGACTATGATCATAGCTAATGACGATTTTAATTGAATTGTTTTACATCAATTGCATATTAAAACTGTGATTTTTTTATGAATGTCAATGATTCCATACTTGAAATTGCATAAATAAGCCTTATTTTGCCTCTGTCCGTCATATCTCATTTCGAACTGTTACGTTGGTCATGGCAGATTTATGCATTGTATGCGGTATTTCAGTGACAGGACAACGTCATGCCGTGTCAATGCACTTTGTAAAAACTAAATATCATTTAAGTATTGTATAAAATCAGGTTTTATTACTTTTTTCAGCTGCTTGGCAAGCCCTCAGGGGTTCCTTCCCCCGGATTAAAGGCTGCGTGTTCCACTGGAACCAAGCTGTGTGGCGACACGTACAGAAATGCGGACTGGCGACCACTTTCAACCAAAGGGAGGGCATGTACCATTACATTTGCCAGCTGATGGCCCTCCCATTCCTGCCAGCTCGCCACATACGGCAAACCTTCAACCACCTAAAGACGAAGGCCAACTCCCCACAACTACAGAGTCTTGTTGACTACGTCGAAAGACAGTGGTTTGGTAATCAGATATTCGATGTCTCGTCATGGAGCATTTTCCGGCAGACTGTCAGAACGATTAACAACGTGGAAGGTATTTACTCTTTTAGACACGTTCTTTGTTTCATTTTGTTTTAAGTGGGTTTTTTTTATGTCTTTTTCAAATTTTTGAATTTTGTAAGGAATACGGAAACAATATCGAAACAATCATCTCATATTATAATCCGGGAAACAAAGATATCTCATAACTTTTAGTTTCACTAAAAAAATATGTGTATGAGTTACCGACCCAAAATATTGGTTTTAAATGATTTAGCACAAATTTATGACAGCTATGAATACTTGTCAATTGATAACTATATTTTCTTTAAAGGATGGCACCATTGTCTCAACAGCAAAGCGGGCATGTGCGGGCTAGGATTCTACAGGCTTGTACCACTACTGAAAAGGGAGTCATCGTTGGTCGAGCTTGCCCTTAGAAGCTGCGATCTCGTACAGAATAGACTGGATGAGTACAGACAACTAGATGATAAACTAGCTGATCTGTGGGACTGATACGAAATCCACGACTTGTCGACCACATCCTTCCTGCGAGCCTGTGAAAATCTATACAGAATAAAGGCAACTTCATCAGTCGCTACAGATCGAGAGTAAATTAAAATTTTAATGTAAGCTCCCAAAATACTCATGTTATCTCCATTTACGTCATTATTAGCGTTTAAATTAACAAAAGGTGCAAATATAATACACTAAGATCCTATGATTGTACTTATATAACAGGCCGCCGTTATGTATTATACTTCTCTCGTCAACATTACCTCCTCAAGTAATCCTGTTATCTCCATTTCCATCAATGTATACTATAATTTAACAAACGGCGCATTTAAAATCTTTACTTAATTTTTTAAATTAAATTACCCTATGCTCCGTAAAGTACTAGATAAAAACAGGCCGGGTCAACGCTCGGCCGAGTTAACCCACAGGCCGAGTTGGAAACAGGCCGAGTCAACCCGACACCATGCAAACAGGTTAGGTCCAGGTCAGCTGCCAATTTAGATTGGCAACTGGCCTGTGATCTAACCTGTTTGCTTCTTTGAGTATTCTGTCCACATCAAAACTAAACAGGTATTTGAGGTTTTGAAAAGCAAACAACACAAAATCTATTTATAGAAAATTACCCAGCATTCTAAGGGTTGACCATCTTTACTTAGAAATCTTTGTTAAAGTTACATGCAAGATTGTGTCTCATTTAGTACTGTAGGAAATTAAATGAAACTTAACACATGTTAATTGGGTCATAATCTAGGGTTATTGAACAAGTCCAATAAATCTGGGTTTGACGTTTAGTAAATAACGCACCTCTTTGTACTTAAAATGTCTTGGTTAGTTTTGCCCGCAAGTTAGTCGATCTCTTCAGAACTTCAGAAAGGAATGAATTAAAATTTCACATTTGGATTCAGTGTTTTAATGCTAGGATACAGACTTTGTACCATAGCCCTGCTATTGATTTTAAGCAGATTATACCCCTTTTGCATACTGAGAAGATCTTTATGCAACTTCATATTTCAGACGCAAATTACTCTTCACTGACCAGTAACCCTTTCCAACATTTTGTCAAATAGTGGAGAAAATAGTTAGCCAGGGTTGTCATTAAGAGCTGGTTGGTGGCCATATTTGGCAGCTTCAAATGACTATGAAATTGTTGACACAGCGTTAAACTCACATATAAACAATAAAAAAGAGATTGTATAAAAAGAAAAGTATAAATGGCTTTCAACATTTTACAGTTGCCTTTAACATTATCACTATCGATTTTCAGGTTCTGCCCTCTTAGACCTCCTTAGGACGTTTAGGATCTGGTTGGAACTGGATAGGAAACATTCCCAGGTTTGTATTTCCTTTTCCAAGCATACTTTTCTTTGAAAAAAGTCTTTCATGTGCCAGACTCTGTCTCAGAGTTTGAACTTATCTCAGATCTAAATGAGAAATACTACTGTTTACTTAAGATGTAGGCTGAGCCTTGTTAGCTAAGTTGGTAGGTTGTCCAACTTGGAATACAAGGATCATGAGTAGAGACACGGCTTGGAGTATATTCTTGTTGATGTTCAATGTGACATAATTGATTTGTCTCTCACCGCTGATCAATTATGTGTCAAAGCAGTCAGCTACTTGGAATGTATATTGTTTAGTACTAGTGAGGAAATACCAGATGTATGTATGCGTGCACTGACTGCAATATATTGAAAAATATGTTGAACCCTTAAACCAACTACCTTCAATAAATGCTTAAAAAACTGTTATGAAGTGATGTCTGATACTTTGTAGAAACATTCATAGGTACAGAATTTTCCCAAAGCGTGCATGTTGGCAGAAAACATTGCTCACATAATGTCTTGCAACTTGTAATAACCTATTATGCAGCCTTTTGTACTTAAAAAGTTCTTACATTCAAGTTTGTATCTCATGAACTACAGTATAGAATGTGTTGATACATCACACATGTGTTCAGTGTCATTATGTAAGGTCCCTGACCAAGTTTCATATCTCTTAATTGTTTTAAATTCAAGCTAACCATGCTGTCATTTGTACTTAGAAAATCTTGGTTAAAGTTTTGCTTGCCTGATCGTTTTTCAACAAGTATTGTAAGGAATTGTTGCACATCATATTTTAGAATCAAATAATATTTGACTGACCTATACCCTTCTCCGACATTATCGAATAGATGAGACTGCTGTCTTATGGACAGCTCTTGTTGTTTTGACAAGTTTTAAAAGTAGGAGCCCCTGTCTGACCCAGTTAACTGTATTATTATTCATTGATACCGGGTTTGAGCCCCACTGATACCTCGGGTTTTGTAGGAATGCTGTTTGGCAGGGCAATTCTGAGCCTTAAGCTAGTAGTGATTATTCAAGGTAATGGGTTACATAACTGAAACATTGTTAAGGCAGGGGTAGACCCATATAAGTCAAAGCGACAAAAGGAAAGGGGTATGAAGTCAATATACTTCAACATTTTTGTATAACTGAACTGTCAATGTGATTTTGTTGTATTTTATAGGACTTGGAGAGATGTGAAAAGGGCAAATGGGTTCATGCTGCGAGTGTCCAAGACGACAACAAAGGTTTGCCGCGTGGAAAACGGCAGTTGAGCTTATAAATGAGCTTTAACAGTCTGCTCCTGCAGTTTTACCACACGCCATTTTAAGTTGTGCTGGTGTATAATTATAATTATTATTATTGGGGGCCTCCGTGGTCTAGTGGTTAGAGTACAGAACTTGATGGTCCCTCTCCCTGTGGGTTCAAATCCTGAGAGGGATATGGATTTTCATGAGAGGCAGTCTCCTGACTGACTTACGGAATGCCGATGGTTCTACCTGCCTTGACCAGTTGAGTATGTGGTCTTCCTCCATCATTAACAGTCGGACGTTGCTACATAACTGAAATAATGTTGATGTAATGTAAAACCCATATAAAGAAAAATATTGTTATAATCATTTTTTATTGTAATAACTATCATTGTTGTCTACTCATTACAAATATAGATGGGATGATCAATGTTTAGATTTAAAACAGATTGCAAATGGCGGTGCCCATGACTGAGCATGTATTTATCGTATGTTTTCAGCAGATTTCTTTTGTTTTCCAGCATTTTATATACGCCATGTTTCAACAATCAGTTTCCTGCAACCAACTAAATGTTGTTTCCATTTTGGCTGAGCTATTCACTCCCATGACCTTGTAGAGATTTTCAAGTCGTGACCTAGCTCTTGTTGGGATATTTTTCGTGAACAATTCTCATGTAATCACTGCGCCTGAAATAAGACATTGTTTTTCTTTAAAAATAGCAGAAAATATTTTGAAGAGCTATAATCAGTCTGCTTTTGCTAAATAATCGTACATCATTTGAAGTTGTCTAGTGTGTGCTTTATTTTTTGTTGTCAATTTTATGTATCTCCAGACAAATTCGCCTTTATTTTTGGTCTTGTATAAGTCGCCTTTGTTCCACAATATATCCCTATCAACATCATAATGTGTTAAATGACGGTATCTGTTGATGTGCCTAAAAACCCCATTCATTCATATCGATGAATTGTTGCTGTGCTCAGGTTTTGTGTTGTAGGTTTCGTTGTGGAGCTCCTCCAGTTAAGTGAAGGATTACCTACCCTTGACTGACTTTCAGATCGGATAACAAACTGACTGGCCGGCCACTCAGTTAATCTACCTCTGACGGACCAACCAATCCGAATACCTACATATGACTGTCTTACCAAACAAACCCTTGACTGAACAACCTCTCGAATTGCCTGCCCTTGACGGACAAACCAATCGGAATATCTACCCTTGATTGATGGTCATATCAGATTCCCTACCCTTGACTGACCCACCAATTGAATAACATACCCTTGACTGACCAAGCAATTTGATTACCTTCCCTTCAATGATACACCAACAGATTACTTTCCCTTGTCTGATCAGCATATCACAAAACCAACCTTGGACTGACCAACCAATTGGATTACCTACCCTTGACAGGTTTTCCTCACCAGCCGCACCTATCTCATACCTGGCCTTCACTGACCAACCAATCTGGTAACCTACCCTTTAATGACCAACAAGATTACCTGCCCTTGACTGACCTATATTTCTGATTACCTACCAGTGACAGACCTACCTATTAGATTACCTACCCTTGACTGACCTAAATTTCTGATTACCTACCAGTGACGGACCTACCTATTAGATTGCCTACCCTTGACTGACCTAAATTTCTGATTACCTACCAGTGACAGACCTACCTATTAGATTGCCTACCCTTGACTGACCAATATATTCGACCAATCGGATCGCCATCCCTCCACTGGCTAACCACTCCAATAATCTATCAATGAATGAATGACCAACTCTTGACTGACAGACTATTCAAATATCCTACGCTAATCTGACCAATGTATTGATTACCTACCCTTACATGACCAACTGATACTTACCTACCCTTGAGTGACCAAGTGATAAATTATCTACCCTTGACTGACCAACCGATTGATTAACTACCCTTGAATGACCAACCAATTGATAAACTACACTTGACTGACCAACTTGTCAGAAGACCTAAAATTGACAGACCAAACCAATCTGATTACCTACTCTTGACTGACGAACCAATGGATAACATACTGTCGAGTGACCAACCAGACTACCGACCCTTGACTGACCGACAAATCAGATCACATAACCTTGACTAACCAACCAATCAATAACCTACCTTTGAATGACCAACAAATCGGAATACCTTCACTCAAATGATAATCAATCCATAATAACCTACCCTTAACTAACCAACCAATCATTAACCTGTCTTTGAATGACCAACCAATTAGATCGCCTAACCTTTGCTAACCAACCAATTAATAATGTACCCTTGACTTACTAATCGAATTGCCTTGCCTTGACTAACCAACCAATTACTAACTCTTGACTGACCTACCAATCAAACAACATGACCTTGACTGTACCAATTGCACAACATGACCTTGACTGACCAATCGAACAACATGACCTTGACTGACCAACCAATCAGAAAACCTAACGTTAAATGATTGAACAGTAGGATTACTTTGACAGACTGAACAATTAAACAACATATTCTAGACTGACCCACCAATTTGATTTCTTTACCTCGACTGACCTACAACTTTGATTACCTTCCCTTCATGGGCCGACAAGTAAGATAACCTACCCATGACTGACTGACCAACCAATTGATTACTCGCTCTTGAATGACAAACAAATGGCTTACACACCCTTGTCTGATCTACATATCGTAAAACCTACACTTGTCTGACCAACTGATTGATTTCCTTCCCTTATGTGACCATCTGCTTGATAACCTGACCCTG
Organism: Cerastoderma edule; assembly: GCA_947846245.1. Taxonomy (NCBI): domain Eukaryota; kingdom Metazoa; phylum Mollusca; class Bivalvia; order Cardiida; family Cardiidae; genus Cerastoderma; species Cerastoderma edule. The sequence goes on along the minus strand of OX401408.1, from coordinate 35,909,114 downwards.
ACTGACCAACCTATTGATTACCTACACGAGACAGTGAAGAGTAGGTAATCAACCGATTCATTACCTACCCTTGACTGACCAACCGGTTGATTACCTACTTTTGATGGACCAACCGATTGATTACCTACCCTTGACTGACAAACCAAATGATTACTTACCCTTGACTAACTAAATGATTGATTACCTACCCTTGACTAACAAACCGATTGATTACCTACTTTTGACGGACCAACCAATTGATTACCTACCCTTGTGTGACCAACCAATTGATTACCGACCCTTGACTGACAAACCGATTGATGCCCTACCCTTGACTGACTAACCGATTGATTACCTACCCTTGACTGACCAACTGATTGATTACCTACCCTTGACTGACTAACCGATTGATTACCTACCCTTGACTGACTAACCGATTGATAACCTACCCTTGACTGACCAACCAATTGATTATCTATCCTTGACTGACCCACCGATTGATTACCTACCCTTGACTGACCAACTGATTGATAACCTACTTTTGACGGACCAACCAATTGATAACCTACCCTTGACTGACAAACTGATTACCTACCCTTGACTGACCAACCAATTGATTACCTACCCTTAACTGACCAACCAATTGATTACCTACTTTTGACGGACTAACCAATTGATTACCTACCCTTGACTGACCAACTGATTGATTACCTACCCTTGTGTGACCAACCAATTGATTCCCTTCCCTTGACTGACCAACAGATTGGTTCCCTTGACTGACCCAACTGATTGATTACCTACTTTTGACGGACCAACCAATTGATTACCTTCCCTTGACTGACCAACCGGTTGATTACCTTCCCTTGTGTGACTAACCGAGTGGTAACCTTTTGAAAATCCAACCAATTGATAACCTACCCTTGTGTGACCAACCAATTGATTACCTATCCTTGACTGACCAACCAATTAATTACCTACCCTTGACTGACCAACTGATTGATTACATACTTTTGACGGACCAACCAATTGATTACCAACCCTTGTGTGACCAACCAATTGATTACCTACCCTTGACTAACCAATCGATTGAATACCTTCCCTTGTGTGATCTAGCGCTTTGATTACTTACCCTTGTGTGACAAACCGATTGATAACCTACCCTTGTGTACAGGTCTAACCAATTGATTACCTACCCTTTTGTGACCAAGCATTTTGATTACCTACCTTTGTGTGACTAAGCGTTTTGATTACCTACCCTTTTGTTACAAACCGAATGATAACGTACCCTAGTGTGACCAAGCGTTTTGATTACCTACCCTTGTGTGACAAACTGGTTGATAACTTGCCCTCGTGTGACAAACAGATTGATAACCTACCCTTGACTGACTAATCTACAAGTCGAGCTGACATAGCTCAAAGATTAGTAAGTCTTCTTCCTCCGCTTCCAGTCCTGGGCAATGTTGTGTGTTGTTTCGAAGACAGAAGGTTCCTCAATACTGTGTTGTTTCGAAGACTGGGAGTTCCTCAGTCCTGCGGTTGTTTTGAAGACAGGGAGTTCCTCAGTACTGTGTGTTGTTTCAAAGACGGGTAATTCCTCAGGACTGTGGGTTGTTTTAAAAAACAGGAAATTCCTTAGTACTGCAGGTTAGTTTGCAGATGGGGAGTTCCTTAGTACTGTGGGTTGTTTTACAGACGGGGAGATTCTCAGTACTGTTGGTTGTTTTGAAGACGTGGATTTCCTAGTAATGTGTGTTGTTTCGAAGACAGGGAGTTCCTAAGGGATGGTGTTGTTTCGAAAACTTTGAGTTCCTGATATTTTGTGTTGTGACTGACTGGGAGTTCTTGTTGTTGGTTGTTTCAAAGGCTTGGAATTTCTTTGGTTGTGTGTTGTTTCTAAGACAGGGAGGTCCTTAGTATTGTGGGTTGTTTCGAAAACTTGAAATTTCTGACGTTATGTGTTGTTTCTACGACGGGGAGTTCGTCAGTAATGTCGATTGTTTCGAAGACTGGGAGTTCTTCAATATTGTGGGTTGTTTCGAAGGCTAGGAGATCCTGACGTTGTGGGTTGTTTTGAAGACTGGAAGTTCCTGGCATTGTGTTTAGTTTCAAAGACTAGGAGTTCCTGACGTGGTTTGTTGTTTCAAAGACAGGGAATTCCTCAGTACTGTGGGTTGTTTTGCAGATTCCTTTAAAAGACAGGTAATTCCTCAGTACTGAGGGTTATTTCGAAGACTAGTTCCTGGTGTTGTGTGTTGTTTAAAAGACTGAATTCCTCAGTACTGTTGTTTGTTTCGAAGACGGGGAGTTCCTCAGTACTTTGGGGGTGTTTTGAAGAAGGGGAATTCCCCGGTACTGTTATTTGTTTGGAAGATAGGGGAGTTCCTGACGTTGTGTGTTGTTTCGAAGACGGGGAGGGGAGTTCCTCAGTACTGTTTTTTGTTTTGAAGACGGGGATTTCCTCAGTACTGTGAGTTGTTTCGAAGATGGGGAGTTCCTTAATACTGTGGGTTGTTTCCAAGACAGAGAGTTGCTGACATTATGTGTTGTTTTGAAGTCTGGGAGTTCTTCAGTACTGTGGGTAGTTTGTAAGACTGGGAATTACTCATAACTATGGGTTTTGCAGATGGGAAGTTCCTGACGTTGTATGTTGTTTTGGAGACAGGGAGATTCTTAGTACTGTTGGTTGTTTCAAAGACGGGGCATTTCTCAGTACTGTGGTTTGTTTGAAGACTGGGAATTCCTGACGTTTTGTGTTTTTTCGAAGACGGGGAGTTCCTGACGTTGTGTGTTGTTTCAAAGACGGGTAAATCCTCAGTACTGTTGGGTATTTCAAAGACGGGGCGTTTCTTATAACTGTGGGTTGTTTTGAAGAAGGGGAGTTCCTGACACTGTGTGTTGTTTCAAAGACTGGGACTTCCTGGTGTTGTGTGTTGTTTATACGACGAGGAGTTCTTGACCTTGTGTTTTGTTTCGAAGACAAGGAATTCTTGACGTTGTGTGTTGTTTCGAAGACTTGGAGTTCTTGACGTTGTTGGTGGTTTTGAAGACTTGGAGTTTCTGGCGTTGTGTGTCGTTTCGAAAATGGGGAGTTCTTTGATACTGTATGTTGTTTCAAAGAAGGGGAGTTCCTCAGTACTGTTGGGTGTTTCAGACGGGGCGTTTCTTATAACTGTGGGTTGTTTTGAAGAAGGGGAGTTCCTGACACTGTGTGTTGTTTCAAAGACTGGGACTTCCTGGTGTTGTGTGTTGTTTATACGACGAGGAGTTCTTGACCTCGTGTTTTGTTTCGAAGACTAGGAATTCTTGACGTTGTGTGTTGTTTCGAAGACTTGGAGTTCTTGACGTTGTTGGTGGTTTTGAAGACTGGGAGTTTCTGGCGTTGTGTGTTGTTTCGAAAATGGGGAGTTCTTTGATACTGTCTGTTGTTTCAAAGATGGGGAGTTCCTCAGTATTGTAGGTTGTTTCTAAGACTGGGAGTACCTGACTTTATGTGTTGTTTCGAAGACTTGGAGTTCTTGACGTTGTGGGTGTTTCAAAGACGGGGCGTTTCTTATTACTGTAGGTTGTTTTGAAGAAGGGGAGTTCCTGACGTTTTGTGTTGTTTCAAAGACTGGGACCTCCTGACGTTTAATGTGGTTTTAAAGACTGGGACTTCTTGGTATTGTGGGTTGTTTCAAAGACTGGAAATTCCTGGCGTTGTGTGTTGTTTCGAAGACGTGGAGTTGCTCAGCACTGTTTGTTGTTTCGAAGACGGGGAGTTGTTCAGTACTGTTGGTTGTTTTGAAGACTGGGATTTCCTGACGGTGTGTGTTGTTTTGAAGATAGGGACTTCCTCAGTACTGTGTGTTGTTTCTAAAACAGGGAGTTCCTGAGTACAGTGGGTTGTTTTGAAGACTAGGAGTTCTTGACGTTGCGTGTTGTTTCAAAGACGGGGAGGGGAGTTCCTAAGTACTGTGGGTAGTTTCAAAGATTTGGACTTCCTGACATTGTTTGTTGTTTGACGACTTTGAGTTCCTGGTGTTTTGCGTTGTTTCGAAGACAGGGAGTTCCTCAGTACTGGAGGTCGTTTCGAAGACGGAGTTCCGCAGTTCTGAGGGTTGTTTGTAAGACTGGGAGTTCCTTACGTTGTGGGTTGTTTCTAAGACTGGGAGTTTGTCAGTAATGTGGGTTGTTTCTAAGACTGAGAGTTCTTCAGTACTGTGGATAGTTTGTAAGACTGGGAAATCCTCATGACTGTGGGTTGTTTTGCAGATGGGAAGTTCCTGACGTTGTATGTTGTTTTGAAGACGGGGGGATTCTTAGTTGTTCAGTACTGTGGTATGTTTCGAAGCCTTAGAGTTCCTGACGTTGTCGGTTGTTTCGAAAACTGGGAGTTCCTGACATTGGGGGTTGTTATGAAGATTGGGAGCTTCTCAGTTCACTGTTTTGTTTCAAAGACGGGGAGGGGAGTTCCTTAGTACTGAGGGTTATTTCGAAGGCGAGGAGTTCCTGACGTTGTTGATTGTTTTGAAGACGGGGATTTCCTGTTGTTGTGTTTTGTTTCGAAGACTTGGAGTTCCTGACGTTTTGTGATGTTTCGAAGACTGGGAGTTCCTCAGTACTGTATGTTGTTTCGAAGACTGGGAGTTTCTTGGGTTGTGTGTTTTTTCAAAAACGGCGAGTTTCTCTGTATTGTAAGGTGTTTCGAAGACTAGGCATTCCTGACATTGTGTGTTGTTTCGAAGATGGGGAATTCCTCAGTATTGTGGGTTGTTTTGTAGAAGGGGAGTTCCTGACGTTGTGTGTTGTTTTGAAGATAGAGAGATTCTAAGTACTCTGGGTTTGTTTGAAGACATGGAGGTCCTGACGTTGTGGGTTGTTCGAAGACTGGGAATTCCTCAGTACTGTGGATTGTTTGGAAGATTTGGAGTTCCTGACGTTGTGTTTTCTTTGAAGACTGGGAGTTCTTGACGTGTGTTGATTCAAAGAATGGTAATTCCTCAGGACTGTTGGCTATTTGAAAGACGGGGAATTTCTCAGTATTGAGGGTTATTTCAAAGACTAGAATTCCTTAGTTTGTCTGTTGTTTTGAAGACGGTGAGTTACTGACGTTTTGTGTTGTTTTGAAGACTGGGACTTCCTGTTTTTTTTGTGTTGTTTCGAAGACAAGGAGTTTCTCATTACTGTGGATTGTTTGGAAGATTTGGAGTTCCTGACGTTGTGTTTTCTTTGAAGACTGGGAGTTCTTGACGTGTATTGATTCAAAGACGGGTAATTCCTCAGGACTGTTGGTTATTTGAAAGACGGGGAATTTCTCAGTATTGAGGGTTATTTCGAAGACTAGAATTCCTTAGTTTGTCTGTTGTTTTGAAGACGGTGAGTTACTGACGTTTTGTGTTGTTTTGAAGACTGGGACTTCCTGTTTTTTTTGTGTTGTTTCGAAGACAAGGAGTTTCTCATTACTGTGGATTGTTTGGAAGATTTGAAGTTCCTTACGTTGTTCGTTGTTTCGAAGACTGGGAGTTCTTGACGTGTATTGATTCAAAGACGGGTAATTCCTCAGCACTGTTTTTTTTAAAGACAGGGAATTCTTGAGTACTGAGGGTTATTTCGAAGACTCGGAATTCCTTACTTTGTGTGTTGTTTCGAAGACATAGACTTCCTGGTTTTGTGTGTTGTTTCGAAGACGAGGAGTTCCTTACTACTATGGATTTTCTTTGAAGATTGGGAGTTCCTAACGTGTGTTGTTTCGAAGAAGGAGAATTCCTGACGTTTTATGTTGTTTCAAAGACTGGGACTTCCTGGTGTTGTGTGTTGTTTCAAAGACTGGGACTTCCTGATGTTGTGTGTTGTTTAGACGAGGAGGAGTTCTTGACCTTGTGTTTTGTGTCGAAGACAAGGAATTCTTCTGTACTGAGGGTTATTTCGAAGACTAGGAATTCTTAACTTTTTTGTGCCGTTTCGAAGACTAGGAGTTCCTGACGTTGTGTGCTGTTTCGAAGACAGGGAATTCCTCAGTACTGTGGGTTGGTTCAAAGACTGGTAGTTCCTTATTTCTGTGTGATGTTTTGAAGAAGGTGAGTTTCCGACGTTGTATGTTGTTTTGAAGACGGGGAGTTTTTCAGTACTTTTGGTTGTTTCGAAAACGGGGACATCCTGCTGTTGCGTGTTGTTTCAAAGACTAGGAGGTCCTGACAATGTGTGTTGTTTCAAAGACTAGGAGATTCTGACGTTGTTGGCTATTTCGAAGACTGGGAGTTCCTAACATTGTGTGTTGTTTCGAAGACGGGGAGCTTTTCAGTATTGCGGATTGTTCGGCAGTTTCTGGCGTTGTGTGTTGTTGTGAAGACTGGGAGTTCCTGACGTTGTGTGCTGTTTTGCCGACGTGGAGATTCTCAGTACTGTGTGCTGTTTCTAAGACAGGGAGTTCCTCAGAACTGTTGATTGTTTCGAAGACTGGAGTACCTGACGATGTGTGTTGTTTTGAAGACAGGGAGTTCCTCAGTACTGTAGGTTGTTTCAAAGACAGAGAGTTACTGACGGTGCTTTGTTTCGAAGACAGGGAGTTCCTAACGTTTTGTGTTTCGAAGACGGGGAATTCCTCTGTACTAAGGGTTGTTTTAAAGAAGGGTAGTTTCTGACGTTGTGTGTTGTTTTGAAGACGGAGAGTTCCTGACGTTTTGGGTTGTTTTGTAAACTGGGAGTTCCTGGTGTTGTGGGTTGTTTCAAAGGCTGGGAGTTCCTTGGGTTGTGTGTTGGTTCGAAGACGGGGAATTCCTCATAACTATGGGTTGTTTTGCAGATGGGAAGTTCCTGACGTTGTATGTTGTTTTGAAGACGGGGAGATTCTTTGTACTGTTGGTTGTTTCAAAGACAGGGAATTCCTCAGTACTGTGGTTTGTTTGAAAACTGTGAATTACTGACGTTTTGTGTTTTTTTGGAAGATGGGGAGTTCCTCACGTTGTGTGTTGTTTCAAAGACAGGTAATTCCTCAGTACTGCGGGGTGTTTCAAATACGGGGCGTTTCTTATAACTGTGGGTTGTTTTGAAGACTGGGACTTCCTGACGTTTAATGTTGTTTCAAAGACTGGGACTTCCTGGTGTTGTGTGTTGTTTATACGACGAGGAGTTCTTGATCTTGTGTTTTGTTTCGAAGACTAGGAGTTCTTGACGTTGCGTGTTGTTTCAAAGACGGAGAGGGGAGTTGCTAAGTACTGTGGGTAGTTTCAAAGATTTGGACTTCCTGACGTTGTTTGTTGTTTGACGACTTTGAGTTCCTGGTGTTTTGCGTTGTTTCGAAGACAGGGAGTTACTCAGTACTGCAGGTTGTTTCAAAGACGGAGTTCCCCAGTTCTGAGGGTTGTTTGTAAGACTCGGAGTTCCTGACGTTGTGGGTTGTTTCTAAGACTGGGAGTTTGTCAGTACTGTGGGTTGTTTTTAAGACTGGGACTTCCTGACGTTGTGTGTTGTTTCGTGGACTGGGAGTTCCTGACGTTGTCGGTTTTTTCAAAGACTTGGAGTTTTTTATTATTGTGGTTTGTTTTGAATACTTGTGTTTCCTGGCGTTGTGCGTTTTTTCCGAAGAGCGGGGAGTTCCTGACGTTTTGTTTTGTTTCGAAAACTGGTAATTCATGGCGTTGTGTTGTTTCGAAGACGGAGAGTTCCTCCGTACTATGGGTTCTTTCGAAGACGGGGTCTCAGTACTGTTGGTTGTTTTGAAGACTTGGAGTTCCTGACGTTGTATGTTTTTTCGAAGGCTGGGAGTTCCCTTGCTGTTGTGTTATTTAGAAGTTTAGAAGACTATGAGTTTTCCATTACTGTGGGTTGCTTCGAAAAGGGGGAGTTTCTCAGTATTGTGTGTTGTGTCGAAGACAGGGAGTTTCTCAGTACTCTGGGTTGTTTCAAAGACAGAGTTCCTGACGTTGTGTGTTGTTTCGAAGGCGGGGAGTTCCTCATTATCGTGGGTTGTTTCCAAGATTTGGAGTTCCTGACAGTATGTGTTGTTTCGAAGACGGGGAGTTCCTGACGTTGTAGGTTGTTTCGAAGACGGGAGTTCCTCAGTACTGCGGATTGTTTTGAAGACTGGGAGTTCCTGACTTTTATGTGTTGTTTAGAAAACTGGTTGTTTACGGCGTTGTGTTTTGTTTCGAAGACGGAAGTTCCTCACTACTGTGAGTTGTTTCGAAGACGGGGAGTTCTGCAGTAATCTGGGTTGTTTCGAAGACTGTGGATTATTTTGAAGACTTGGAGTTCCTGACGTTGTATGTTGTTTCGAACGCTGGATAAGGGTCATTATCCGACAGTTTGACATTATGCAATTAGATAAAACTATCAACTGTGTACTGTGGGTTAATTCGAAGACTAGGAGTTCCTGACGTTGTATGTTGTTTCGAAGGCTGATAGTTCCCTTGCTTGTGTGTTGTTTAAAAGACTATGAGTTTCTCATTACTGTGGATTGTTTTGAAGACGGGCATTTTTTTATAATTGTTTGCTGTTTCGAAGACGGGGAGTTCCTGAGTTCTGTGGGTTTATTCGAAGACAGGAAGTTCCTCAGTACTGTGGGTTGTTTCGAAGACTCGGAGTTTCTGACGGTTTGTGTAGCATTGATGACTGAGTTCCTGACGTTCTGTGTTGTTTCAAAGACGGGGAATTCCCCAGTACTGTTGGTTATTTGAAAGACAGGGAGTTTCTCAGTGCTGTTTGTTGTGTTGAAGATGCGGAGTTCCCCAGTACCGTTGCTTGTTGCATTGACGGGGAGTTCTTTAGTACTGTGAGTTATTCCGAAGACAGGGAGTTTCTCAATACTGTTGGTTACTTTATAGACAGGGAGTTTCTCAGTATCGTGTCTTGTTTCGAAGACCTGGAGTTCCTCAGTACTCTTGGTTGTTTTGAAGACAGGGAGTTCTTTATGACTATGAATTATTTCGAAGACGGGTAGTTTTAAGTACTGTTTGTTGTTTCAATGTATGAGTTCCTCATTACTGTGGGTTGTTTCGAAGACGGCGAGTTCCCCAGTACAGCGGGTTGTTTCGAAGACGGGGAGTTCCTCTGTACTGCTGGTTATATCGAAGAAAGGGAGTTTCTCAGTACTGTGTGTTATTTTCAAGACGGGGAGTTTGTCAGTACTGTTCGTTGATTGGAAGACAGGGAATTCCTCAGTACTGTTTGTTGTTTCGAAGACTGGGAGTTCCTCAGTACTGTTCGTTGTTTCAAAGACTGGGAATTCCTCATCATTGTGGGTTGTTTTGAAGACTTTGAGTTTCTGGTGTTGTGTTATGTTTCGAAGACTGTGAGTTCCTCCGTACTATTTGTTGTTTCGAAGATGAAGAGTTCCTTAATACTGTGGGCTTTGCAGATGGGGAGTTTCTGAGTATTGTGTTGTGTTTTAAAAAATGGGAATTCCTTAGTACAGTTGGTTGTTTCCAAGACTAGGAGTTCCTCAGTACTGTAGGTTGTTTCGAAGACGGGTAGTGTCTCAGTACCGTTGTTGTTTCGATGACGGGGAGTTCTTTGGTACTGTGGTTTATTTCGAAGACTGGTAGTTTCTCAGTCCTGTTTGCCATGTGTTGTTTCGAAAATGGGTTGTTTCTCATTACTGCCTGTTGTTTCGAAAACTGAGAATTCCTCCGTACTGTGCGTTATTTTGAAGACAAAGAGTTTCTCAGTACTCTGTGTTGTTTTCAAGATGGGGAGTTTCTCAGTACTCAGTTATCCGGATTGTTTTGAAGACTGGGAGTTCCTATCGTTGTGTGTTGTTTTGAAAACTGGTAGTTTATGTCGTCGTTATTGTTTCGAAGACGGGAGTTCCTCAGTACTGTGTGTTCTTTCGAAGACAGAACGTTTCTCAGTACTGTGGGTTGTTTCAAATACTGGGAGTTTCTGACGTTGTGTGTTGTTTCGAAGAATTGGAGTTTTTGACATTGTGGGTTGTTTCGGAGGTCCTCAGTACTGTGTGTTGTTTTGAAGAAGGGGAGTGCCTGACTTTATGGGTTGTTTCGAAGACGGAGGCTGTCTCTGTACTTTTGGTTGTTTTGAAGACTTGGAGTTCCCTTGCTTGTGTGTTGTTTAGAAGACTATGAGTTTCTCTCATTACTGTCGGGTATTTTGAAGACGGGAGTGTCTCAGTATTGTGTGCTGTTTCGAAGACGGGGAGATCCTCAGTATTGTGGGTTGTTTCAAAGTCGGATGATGTCTCAGTACTGTGTGTTGTTTCGAAGACGGTTGGTGTCTCAGTCCTGTGGGTTGTTTGAAGACTTGGAGTTCCTGACATTGTATGTTGTTTCGAAGGCTGGAAGTTCCCTTGCTTGTGTGTTGTTTAGAAGAATATGCGTTTCTCATTACTGTGGTTTGTTTCGAAGACTTGGAGTTTTTCAGTAGTGTGTGTTGTTTCAAAGACGGGAAGTTTCTCAGTACTGTGGGTTGTTTCGAAGACTGGGAGTTCCAGACGTTGTGTGTTGTTTCGAAGACGGTGAGTTCTCAATTATCGTGGGTTGTTTTCAAGACTTGGAATTCCTGACAGTATGTGTTGTTTTGAAGACTGGGAGTTCCTGACTTTGTGGGTTGTTTCGAAGACGTGAGTTCCAAAGTACTGCAGATTGTTTTGAGGACTAGGCGTTTCTGACGGTTTGTGTAGCTTCGATGACTGTGAGTTCCTGACGTTCTGTGTTGTTTCGAAGACGGGGAATTCCTCAATACTGTTGGTTATTTGAAAAACGGAGTTCCCCAGTACTGTTGGTTGTTTGGATAACTGGGAGTTCTTGACGGTGTGTGTTATTTCGAAGACGGGGAGTTCCTCAGTACTGTGTGATGTTTCGAATACTGGTAGTTCATCAGTTCTGTGTGTTGTTTCGAAAACTTTGAGTTCCTCAGTACTGCGGGTTGTTTCGGCGACGGGCAGTTCCTTATTACTCTGTGTTGTTTCGAAGACTGGGAGTAATTGACGTTTTAGTTTGTTTTGAAAACTGCGAGTTTTGGTGTTGTGTGTTGTTTCGAAGACGGGGAGTTCCTCAGTACTGTGGGTTGTTTCGAAGACGGAAATTCCTTAGTACTCCAGGTTGTTTTTAAGACAGAATTCCTGACGTTCGGTGTTGTCTCGAAGACTTGGAGTTCTTGACGTTGTGGGTGGTTTTGTGTGTTGTTTCGAAAACGGGGAGTTCCTCAGCGCTGTATATTGTTTCAAAGAAGGGGAGTTCCTAAGTACTGCAGGTTGTTTTGAAGAATGGGAGTTCCTAGGTATTGTGGGTTGTTTGAAAGACTGGGAGTACCTGATGTTGTGTGTTGTTTTGAAGACTGGGAGTTCCTCAGTACTGTATGTTGTTTCAGAGACGGGGAGTTCTTCATTACTGAGGTTTTTTTTGAAGAAGGGTAGTTCCTGGCAATGTGTGCTTTTTCGAAGACGCGTATTCTTCAGAACTGTGGGTTATTTCGAAGATAGGGTGTTTCTTATTATTGTCTGTTGTTTCGAAGACGGGGAGTTTCTCAATACTGTTGGTTGTTTCAAAGGCGGAGAGTTCCTCAGTACTGTTGGTTGTTTCGAAGACGGGGAGGTACTCAGTACTGTGTTCTTATTCAAACAGTGGGATTTCTTCATTATTGTGGGTTGTTTTGAAGACTTCGAATTCCTGGCGTTGTGTTTTGTTTCCAAGACGGAGAGTTTCTCCGTACTGCCTTTTTTCGAAGACGGGGAGTTCCACCGTTCTGTTTGTTGTTTCGAATATGGTGAGTTCCTTAGTACTATGGGTTGTTATGAAGACGGGGAGTTCCTTGGTACAGTGGGTTGTTTCGAAGAGTGGGAGTTCCTCGGCACTGTTGGTTGTTTCAAAGAAGGGGAGTTCTTTATTACTGTTAATTATTTCGAAGACGAGTAGTTCTTTAGTACTGTTTGTTGTTTCAGTGGTGGGGAGTTCTTCATTACTGTCGGTAGTTTCCGTGTCGGGGAGTTCCTCAGTACAGCGGGTTGTTTCGAAGACTGGGATTTCCTCCGTACTATTTGTTGTTGCGAAGATGAAGAGTTCCTTAGTACTGTGGGTTGTTTTGCAGACGGGGAGTTTCTCAGTATTGTGTTGTGTTTCGAAGAGGGGGTGTTCCTTATCACAGAGGCTTTTTTCGAAGACAGCGAGTTTTTTAGTACTGTGGATTGTTTTGCAGACGGGTAGTTTCTCAGTACTGTTTGTTGTTTTCGATGATTGGGAGTTCTTTAGTACAGAAGGTTATATCGAAGCCGGGTTTTTTTTCAATCCTTTTTGTTGTTTCGATGACGGCGAGTTCCGCATTACTGTTGGTTGTTGCGAAGACGGCGAGTTCCTGACGCTGTGTGTTGTTTCGAAGACGGGGAGTTTCTCAGTAATGTGGGTTTTTTGAAAGTCTTGGTGTTCTTTGAGGTTTTTTTTTTCGAAGACCGGAAGTTCCCCCGTACTGTTGTTTTTATTAAAGACGGGGAGTTCTTGACGGTGTGTGTTATTTCGAAGGTTGAAAAGTCCTCAGTACTGTGTGTTATTTTGAAGACGGGGAGTTCCTCAATACTGCAGGTTGTTTCGAAGATGGGGAGTTCCTCAGTTGTGTGGGTTGTTTCGAATCCTGGGAGTTCCTAAGTAGTGTTGGTTGTTTCGAAGACTTGGAGTTCTTGACGTTGTTGGTTGTTTCAAAGACTGTGATTTCCTGACGTTGTGCGTTGTTTCGAAAACGTGAGGGTTCCTTACATTGTTGGTTGTTTCGAAGATGTGGATTTCCTCTGTTCTCTGCGTTGTTTCGGGGAGTTTCTAAGTACTGTTGGTTGTTTCAAAGTTGTTTCAAAGACGGAGAGCTCCTTAGTACTGTTGGTTGTTTCGAAGACGGTGAGTTCCTTAGTACTGTGTGTTTTTTCGAAGACTAGGGTTTCTTCATTTTTGTGGGTTGTTTTAAAGACCTCGAGTTCCTGGCGTTGTTTTTTGTTTCGAAGACGAGGAGTTTCTTCGTACTCTTTGTTGTTTCAAAGATGGGGAGCTCCTCATTACAGCGGGTTGTTTCGCAGACTTGGAGTTCTTCAGTACTGTTGGTTGATTCGAAGAAAGGGAGTTTCTCAGTACAGTGGGTTGTTTTGAAGACGGGGAGTTTGTCAGTATTGTTTTGAGTTTCAAAGACGAGGAGTTTCTCAGTACTGTTGGTTTTTTCGAAGACGGGGCATTCCACCGTACTCTTTGTTGTTTCAAAGATGGGGAGCTCCTCATTACCGCGGGTTGTTTCCAAAACGGGGAGTTCCTTAGTACAGTGGGTTGTTTTAAAGACTTGGAGTTCCTCAGTACTGTAGGTTGTTTCGCAGACGGGGAGTTTTTTAGTACCTAGGATTGTTTTGCAGACGGGTAGTGTCGCAGTACTGTTTGTTGTTGCGAAGATGAAGAGTTCCTTAGTACTGTTGATTGTTTTGCAGACGGGGACTTTCTCAGTATTGTGGGTTGTTTCGAAGACTGGGAGTACCTGACGTTGTGTGTTGTCTCCAAGAGTGAGAGTTCCTCAGTACTGTATGTTGCTTTAAAGACGGGGAGTTCCTTAGTACAGTGGGTTGTTTTAAAGACTTGGAGTTCCTCAGTACTGTAGGTTGTTTCGCAGACGGGGAGTTTTTTAGTACCTAGGATTGTTTTGCAGACGGGTAGTGTCGCAGTACTGTTTGTTGTTGCGAAGATGAAGAGTTCCTTAGTACTGTTGATTGTTTTGCAGACGGGGACTTTCTCAGTATTGTGGGTTGTTTCGAAGACTGGGAGTACCTGACGTTGTGTGTTGTCTCCAAGAGTGAGAGTTCCTCAGTACTGTATGTTGCTTTAAAGACGGGGAGTTCCTTAGTACAGTGGGTTGTTTTAAAGACTTGGAGTTCCTCAGTACTGTAGGTTGTTTCGCAGACGGGGAGTTTTTTAGTACCTAGGGTTGTTTTGCAGACGGGTAGTGTCTCAGTACTGTTTGTTGTTTTGATGACGAGGAGTTCCGCATAACTGTTTGTTGTTGCGAAGACGGCGAGTTCATGACGGTGAGTTATGTTTCTAAGACGGGAGTTCCTAAGTACTACGGATTGTTTTGAGTTCCTTAGTACAGTGGGTTGTTTTAAAGACTTCCTCAGTACTGTAGGTTGTTTTGTAAGGAAGACGGGTAGTGTCGCAGTACTGTTTGTTGTTGCGAAGATGAAGAGTTCATTAGTACTGTTGATTGTTTTGCAGACGGGGACTTTCTCAGTATTGTGGGTTGTTTCGAAGACTGGGAGTACCTGACGTTGTGTGTTGTCTCCAAGAGTGAGAGTTCCATAGTACTGTATGTTGCTTTAAAGACGGGGAGTTCCTTAGTACAGTGGGTTGTTTTAAAGACTTGGAGTTCCTCAGTACTGTAGGTTGTTTCGCAGACGGGGAGTTTTTTAGTACCTAGGGTTGTTTTGCAGACGGGTAGTGTCTCAGTACTGTTTGTTGTTTTGATGACGAGGAGTTCCGCATAACTGTTTGTTGTTGCGAAGACGGCGAGTTCATGACGGTGAGTTATGTTTCTAAGACGGGAGTTCCTAAGTACTACGGATTGTTTTGAAGACTGGGAGTTCCTGACGTGTGTTTTGAAAACTAGTAGTTATTGGCTTTGTGTTTTGTTTCAAAGACGGGGAGTTCCTTAGTACTGTGTTTTGATTCGAAGACGGATGGTGTCTCAGTTCTGTGCGTTGTTTTGAAGACTTGAAGTTCCCTTGCTTGTGTGTTGTTGAGAAGACTATGGGTTCCTCATTACTGTGTGTTGTTTTGAAGACAGGGAGTTCCTCAGTTATGTGGGTTGATTCGAAGACTAGGAGTGTCTTACCGTTTGTGAAGCTTCGAATACTTGTAGTTCCTCAGTTCTGTGTGATGTTTTGAAGACTGGGAGTTCCTCAGTATTGTGGGTTGTTTTTAAGATGGGGAGGTCCTCAGTACTGTGGGTTGTTCCGAAGACTGGGTGGACCTTAGAATTGTGGGTTGTTCTGAAGACTTGAAGTTCCTGACGTTGTGGGTTGTTTCGAAGACGGGGAGTTCCGCAGTACTGTGTGTTGTTCCGAAGATGGGGAGTTCTCAGTACTGTGGGTTGTTTCGAAAACGGGGATTTCCTAACGGTGTGTGTTGTTTTGCAGATAGGGAGTTCCTCAGTACTGTGTGTTCGTTGTTTCGAAGACGGGGTGTTCCTTGAAAATTTGGGTTGTTTCGAGAACAAGGAGTTCCTGTGTACAGTGGGTTGTTTTGAAGACTAGGAGTTTCTGATGTTGAGTGTTGCTGCAAAGACGGGGAATTCCTCAGTACTGTGGGTTATTTGAAAGACAGGGAATTCCTCAGTACTGTGGATTGTTTTGAAGAAGGGTAGTTACTGGCAATGTATGTTTTTTCGAAGACAGGGTTATCTTTAGTACTGTGGGTTAATTCGAAGACGGGGGAGTTTCTCAGTATTGTGTGTTGTTCTGAAGACGGGGAGTTCATCAGTACTGTTGTTTTTTTGAAGACGGGGAGTTCTTGACGGTGTGTGTTATTTCGAAGACGGAGAGTTCCTCAGTAATTTGGGTTATTTTGAAGACGGGGAGTTCCTCAGTACTGCAGGTTGTTTCGAAGATGGGGAGTTCCTCAGTTCTGTGGGTTGTTTCGAACACTGGGAGTTCCTAAGTAGTGTTGGTTGTTTTGAAGACTGGGAGTTGCTGACGTTGTGTGTTGTTTTGAAGACGGTGTCACTGTGTTCCTCAGGAATGTGGGTTGTTTCGAAGACGGGGAGTTCTTCAGTTCATTGGGTTGTTTTGAAGACTAGGAGTTTCTGACGTTGTGTGCTGTTTCGATGACTGGGAGTTCCTCAGTACTGTGGGTTGTTTCGACGTGGGAGTTTTCGATATTGTGGGTTGTTTTGAAGAAGGGGAGATTCTTGGTACCTCGGGTTGTTTCGAAGACTAGGAGTTTTGTAGTACTGTGTGTTGTTTCCAATACTTGAGGCTTTTGACGTTGTTGGTTGTTTCTAAGACTGTGATTTCCTGACGTTGTGGGTTGTTTCGAAGACGGGGAATTCCGTAGTACTGTGTATTGTTTCGAAAACGTGGGGGTTCCTTATATTGTGGGTCGTTTTGAAGATAGGGAGTTCCTCTGTTCTCTGCGTTGTTTCGAAGACGGAGAGTTTCTAAGTACTGTTGGTTGTTTCAAAGACGGAGAGTTCCTCAGTACTGTTGGTTGATTCGAAGACGGGGACGTTCTCAGTACTGTGTGTTGTTTCGAAAACTTGGGTTTCTTCATTTTTGTGGGTTGTTTTGAAAACTTCGAGTTCCTGGCGTTGTGTTTTGTTTCGAAGACGAGGAGTTCCTCTGTACTGTTTGCTTTTTCGAAGTTGGGGAGCTCCTCATTACATTGGGTTGTTTCGAAGACTGGGAGTTCTTCAGTACTGTGTGTTGTTTCGAAGAAAGGGAGTTCCTCAGTTGTGTGGGTTGTTTCGAATCCTGGGAGTTCCTAAGTAGTGTTGGTTGTTTCGAAGACTTGGAGTTCTTGACGTTGTTGGTTGTTTCAAAGACTGTGATTTCCTGACGTTGTGCGTTGTTTCGAAAACGTGAGGGTTCCTTACATTGTTGGTTGTTTCGAAGATGTGGATTTCCTCTGTTCTCTGCGTTGTTTCGGGGAGTTTCTAAGTACTGTTGGTTGTTTCAAAGTTGTTTCAAAGACGGAGAGCTCCTTAGTACTGTTGGTTGTTTCGAAGACGGTGAGTTCCTTAGTACTGTGTGTTTTTTCGAAGACTAGGGTTTCTTCATTTTTGTGGGTTGTTTTAAAGACCTCGAGTTCCTGGCGTTGTTTTTTGTTTCGAAGACGAGGAGTTTCTTCGTACTCTTTGTTGTTTCAAAGATGGGGAGCTCCTCATTACAGCGGGTTGTTTCGCAGACTTGGAGTTCTTCAGTACTGTTGGTTGATTCGAAGAAAGGGAGTTTCTCAGTACAGTGGGTTGTTTTGAAGACGGGGAGTTTGTCAGTATTGTTTTGAGTTTCAAAGACGAGGAGTTTCTCAGTACTGTTGGTTTTTTCGAAGACGGGGCATTCCACCGTACTCTTTGTTGTTTCAAAGATGGGGAGCTCCTCATTACCGCGGGTTGTTTCCAAAACGGGGAGTTCCTTAGTACAGTGGGTTGTTTTAAAGACTTGGAGTTCCTCAGTACTGTAGGTTGTTTCGCAGACGGGGAGTTTTTTAGTACCTAGGATTGTTTTGCAGACGGGTAGTGTCGCAGTACTGTTTGTTGTTGCGAAGATGAAGAGTTCCTTAGTACTGTTGATTGTTTTGCAGACGGGGACTTTCTCAGTATTGTGGGTTGTTTCGAAGACTGGGAGTACCTGACGTTGTGTGTTGTCTCCAAGAGTGAGAGTTCCTCAGTACTGTATGTTGCTTTAAAGACGGGGAGTTCCTTAGTACAGTGGGTTGTTTTAAAGACTTGGAGTTCCTCAGTACTGTAGGTTGTTTCGCAGACGGGGAGTTTTTTAGTACCTAGGATTGTTTTGCAGACGGGTAGTGTCGCAGTACTGTTTGTTGTTGCGAAGATGAAGAGTTCCTTAGTACTGTTGATTGTTTTGCAGACGGGGACTTTCTCAGTATTGTGGGTTGTTTCGAAGACTGGGAGTACCTGACGTTGTGTGTTGTCTCCAAGAGTGAGAGTTCCTCAGTACTGTATGTTGCTTTAAAGACGGGGAGTTCCTTAGTACAGTGGGTTGTTTTAAAGACTTGGAGTTCCTCAGTACTGTAGGTTGTTTCGCAGACGGGGAGTTTTTTAGTACCTAGGGTTGTTTTGCAGACGGGTAGTGTCTCAGTACTGTTTGTTGTTTTGATGACGAGGAGTTCCGCATAACTGTTTGTTGTTGCGAAGACGGCGAGTTCATGACGGTGAGTTATGTTTCTAAGACGGGAGTTCCTAAGTACTACGGATTGTTTTGAAGACTGGGAGTTCCTGACGTGTGTTTTGAAAACTAGTAGTTATTGGCTTTGTGTTTTGTTTCAAAGACGGGGAGTTCCTTAGTACTGTGTTTTGATTCGAAGACGGATGGTGTCTCAGTTCTGTGCGTTGTTTTGAAGACTTGAAGTTCCCTTGCTTGTGTGTTGTTGAGAAGACTATGGGTTCCTCATTACTGTGTGTTGTTTTGAAGACAGGGAGTTCCTCAGTTATGTGGGTTGATTCGAAGACTAGGAGTGTCTTACCGTTTGTGAAGCTTCGAATACTTGTAGTTCCTCAGTTCTGTGTGATGTTTTGAAGACTGGGAGTTCCTCAGTATTGTGGGTTGTTTTTAAGATGGGGAGGTCCTCAGTACTGTGGGTTGTTCCGAAGACTGGGTGGACCTTAGAATTGTGGGTTGTTCTGAAGACTTGAAGTTCCTGACGTTGTGGGTTGTTTCGAAGACGGGGAGTTCCGCAGTACTGTGTGTTGTTCCGAAGATGGGGAGTTCTCAGTACTGTGGGTTGTTTCGAAAACGGGGATTTCCTAACGGTGTGTGTTGTTTTGCAGATAGGGAGTTCCTCAGTACTGTGTGTTCGTTGTTTCGAAGACGGGGTGTTCCTTGAAAATTTGGGTTGTTTCGAGAACAAGGAGTTCCTGTGTACAGTGGGTTGTTTTGAAGACTAGGAGTTTCTGATGTTGAGTGTTGCTGCAAAGACGGGGAATTCCTCAGTACTGTGGGTTATTTGAAAGACAGGGAATTCCTCAGTACTGTGGATTGTTTTGAAGAAGGGTAGTTACTGGCAATGTATGTTTTTTCGAAGACAGGGTTATCTTTAGTACTGTGGGTTAATTCGAAGACGGGGGAGTTTCTCAGTATTGTGTGTTGTTCTGAAGACGGGGAGTTCATCAGTACTGTTGTTTTTTTGAAGACGGGGAGTTCTTGACGGTGTGTGTTATTTCGAAGACGGAGAGTTCCTCAGTAATTTGGGTTATTTTGAAGACGGGGAGTTCCTCAGTACTGCAGGTTGTTTCGAAGATGGGGAGTTCCTCAGTTCTGTGGGTTGTTTCGAACACTGGGAGTTCCTAAGTAGTGTTGGTTGTTTTGAAGACTGGGAGTTGCTGACGTTGTGTGTTGTTTTGAAGACGGTGTCACTGTGTTCCTCAGGAATGTGGGTTGTTTCGAAGACGGGGAGTTCTTCAGTTCATTGGGTTGTTTTGAAGACTAGGAGTTTCTGACGTTGTGTGCTGTTTCGATGACTGGGAGTTCCTCAGTACTGTGGGTTGTTTCGACGTGGGAGTTTTCGATATTGTGGGTTGTTTTGAAGAAGGGGAGATTCTTGGTACCTCGGGTTGTTTCGAAGACTAGGAGTTTTGTAGTACTGTGTGTTGTTTCCAATACTTGAGGCTTTTGACGTTGTTGGTTGTTTCTAAGACTGTGATTTCCTGACGTTGTGGGTTGTTTCGAAGACGGGGAATTCCGTAGTACTGTGTATTGTTTCGAAAACGTGGGGGTTCCTTATATTGTGGGTCGTTTTGAAGATAGGGAGTTCCTCTGTTCTCTGCGTTGTTTCGAAGACGGAGAGTTTCTAAGTACTGTTGGTTGTTTCAAAGACGGAGAGTTCCTCAGTACTGTTGGTTGATTCGAAGACGGGGACGTTCTCAGTACTGTGTGTTGTTTCGAAAACTTGGGTTTCTTCATTTTTGTGGGTTGTTTTGAAAACTTCGAGTTCCTGGCGTTGTGTTTTGTTTCGAAGACGAGGAGTTCCTCTGTACTGTTTGCTTTTTCGAAGTTGGGGAGCTCCTCATTACATTGGGTTGTTTCGAAGACTGGGAGTTCTTCAGTACTGTGTGTTGTTTCGAAGAAAGGGAGTTTCTCAGTATAGGGCGTTGTTTTGAAAACGGGGAATTTCTCAGTATTGTGTTGGGTTTTGAAGACGGGGAGTTTCTCAGTACTGTTGGTTTTTTCGAAGACGGGGAGTTTCTGAGTATTGTGTTGGGTTTCGAAGACTGGGAGTACCTGACGTTGTGTGTACTTTCGAAGAGTATGTTGTTTCAAAGACGGGGAGTTCTTTAGTACTATGGGTTGTTATGCAGACTCTCATATGTGTTATGCAGGAATAAAGCTCTATGTGATGCCTGTTTCCCTGCCAAAACAATGGATGATGGACGAGCCTGTATCATGCTACATGCACAATCAAACAATTCTATCTGGATTACCACTATCTAGACATGTCAAAGTGAACACCCAGGCTGAATTATCGAACTCCCCTGTATTAACCCTGTTCTTTAGTACATTGGGTTTTTCGAAGACTTGGAGATCCTTAGTACGGTTGGTTTTCTATACAGACGGGGAGTTTCTAAGTATTGTGTTGGGTTTCGAAGACTGGGAGTAACTGACGTTGTGTGTTCTTTCGAAGAGTATGTTGTTTCAAAGACGGGGAGTTCTTTAGTACTATGGGTTGTTATGCAGACGGGGAGTTCTTTAGTACAGTAGGTTGTTTCGAAGACCGTGATTTCTTTAGTACTGTGGGTTCTTTTGCAGACGGGTAGTTTCTCAATCCTGTTTGTTGTTTTGATGACGGGGAGTTCCACATTACTGTTGGTTTTTGTGAACACGGCGAGTTCCTGACGGTGTGTGTTGTTTCGAAGACGGGAGTTCCTAAGTGCTGCGGGTTGTTTTGAAGACTGGGAGTTCCTGACGTTGTGTGTTGTTTTGAAAACTAGTAGTTATTGGCTTTGTGTTTTGTTTCGGAGACGGGACGTTCTGTAGTACTGTGTGTTGTTTTTGAAGACGGGGAGTTCCTTAGTACTGTGGGTTGATTCGAAGACGGGTGGTGTTTCAGTACTGTGCGTTGTTTTGAAGACTTGGAGTTCCTGACGTTGTTTGTTGTTTCGAAGGCTTGAAGTTCCCTTGCTTGTGTGTTGTTAAGAAGACTATGAGTGTATCATTACTGTGGGTTGTTTTTATGACGGGCAGTTTCTCATTTTGTGTTTTTTCGAAGACGGGGAGTTCCTCAGTTCTGTGGGTTGATTCATAGACTAGGAGTTTCTGACTGTTTGTGTAGCTTCGGATACTTGTAGAAGTTGTAGTCCATCAGTTCTGTGTGTTGTTACGAAGACTGGGAGTTCGTCATTACTGCGGGTTGTTTGGAGACGGGCAGTTCCTTAGTTCTGTGTGTTGTTTCGAAGACTGGGAGTTCCTCAGTACTGTGTGTTGCTTTGAAGACTTGGAGTTCCTCAGTACTGTGGGTTGTTTCGGAGACGGGCAGTTCCTCATTACTATGTGTTGTTTCGAAGACTGGGAGTTATTGACGTTTTGGGTTGTTTTGAAGACTGCGAGTTCCTGGTGTTGTATGTGTTGTGTGTTGTTTTGAAAACGGGAAGTTCCTCGGTAATGCGGGTTGTGTTGAAGACGGGGAGATCCTCATTACGTTGGGTTGTTTCTAAGACAGGGAGTTCCTGACATTATGTGTTGGTTTAAAGTCTCGGAGTTTCTCAGTACTGTGGGTAGTTTGTAAGACTGAGTTCCTGGCATTGTTTGTTGTTTTGATAACGTGGTGTTTCTCAGTACTGTGTGTTTTTTCCAAGACGGGAGTTCCTCAGTTCACTGGGTTGTTTCGAAAACCGGGAGTTCCTGACGTTCCTCAGTACTGTGGGTTGGTTCGAGAGAGCGGAGTTCCTGACGTTGTGTAGTTTTTAGAAGAACTTTAGAAGAGTTTCTCAGTTCTGTAGGTTGTTTCGAAAACAGGGAATTCCTCAGTACTGTGGGTTATTTGAAAGACAGGGAGTGTCTCAGTACTGTGGGTTTTTTGAAAGACAGGGAGTTCCCGACGTTCTGTGTTGTTTTGAAGAATGGGAGTTCCAGACGTTCTGTGTTACTTCGAAGACGAGGAGTTCCTCATTACTGTGGGTTATTTAAAAGACAGGCAGTATCTCAGTAGATTGGAAGTTCTTGACGTTGTGTAGTGTTTCGAAGACGGTGGGTTCCTCAGTACTGTGGGTTGTTTCTAAGACTGGGAGTTCCTGACGTTATATGTTGTTTCTAAGACAGGGAGTTTCTTAGTATTGTCATTTGTTTTGAAGACTCGGACTTCCAGACGTTGTGTGTTGTTTGAAAGACGGTGGGTTCCTCAGTTCTGTGGGTTTCATCTAAGACTATGAATTCCTGACGATGTGTGTTATTTCGAGGACTGGGAATTTCTCAGTACTGTGTTTTGTTTTGAAGACGAGGAGTTCCTCAGTACTGTGAGTTGTTTCGAATACGGGGAGTTTCTGACGTTGTGTGTTGTTTTGAAGACGAGGAGTTCCTCAGTACTGTTGCTTGTTTCGAAGACGGGGAGTTTCTGAAGTTGTGTGTTGTTTCGAAGACTGGGAGTTCCTCAGTTCTGCGGGTTGTTTCGAAGACGGGGAGTTCCTCAGTTCTGTGGGTTGTATTGAAGATTTGGAGGCTCTGGCGTTGTGGGTTGTTTCTAAGACTTTGGGTTTCTAACATTGTGTATTATTTGTATGACTGGGAATTCCTGGCGTTGTGTGTTGTTTCGAAGATGGGGAGTTTCTCAGTACTGTTGGTTGTTTCCAAGACTGAGAGACTTTGTGTGTTGTTTGAAGACTTGGAGTTTCTGACGTTTTGTGTTGTTTCGAATACGGTTAGTTCGTAAGAACTGTGTGTTTTTTCGAAGATTGGGATTTCCTTACGTTTTGTGTTGTTTTGAAGACTTGGAATTCCAGCTGTTGTGGGTTGTTTCGAAGACTAGGAGTTCCTCAGTACTCGAAAACTGCATTTAGGGCGGCTAACCCTAGTGCCCCGATACCAGTCTGTTCCTGGTGGTCTCTCCAGTGTCACCAATCTGTTATTGGTTGTCATCCGGTCTATTCTAGAACTCACTGGACTCAAGTAGGGCCCATGTTCCGTTCACGTCTAAGTTGAGTGCTTCTGGGGTACTCTTTTTCTCGTTACGTTTACGATGAAATCTATCGTCCAAACCGTTGTTAGACAGGCAAATGAACTGGTGTAGTTTTCCTTCTATTGTCCGGAGATGATTAATGTCAAATTGTTTGAGGTAGATTAACCCTTTACCAAACGCCAAATTATTGACTGTTTCAAATTCAAGGAAATTTCAGACGACATTTCAAAATGTGATGCAATTGGGGAAACATTTTCTTATAGGGTAAACAACATTGTGGGACAGGAAGAAACTGCTCGATACGAGCAGTTTATTCCCTTCCCACAATGTTTCCCAGAGTCGTCTGTAGCAAAATAGTAAAATGTCGTTTAAGCACAAAGCAAATCAATTTGCAACGGTGACGAATATACATCCTAGTAAAATATGTAAAGGAATATCGAAAACAAACACTGTACTTCATCCGATAATCAAATCACCGCCAGATAGGACCTAGAAAAGCGATCATTTGACTGATAATGTTAATTATCACACACAGTTATCAATAGCCTACCTACAGCGTATGATAAGGGGTATCCCGAGGACGTGAAACCAAAAGCTTACGTCCCCTTTTTTGACAGTAGGGGGTGCAATGTTTTTGGTTTAGAACAAAATAGTTCTCATATCCTATTAGTACTTGAATGAGTTACACCACTATCGCTTTACAGCGACGAAGTATTTACATAATTTCTTTTGGAGACTGATTTTCCTCCTGCTGACTACCTCGTTCTTTATTCTGTTATGGTACAGATGCCGGTTTAAAGTTGCCTGTTCACAGATGAGAAAGTGTGAACGGTAAAATACAATGGCGTTGTAACAATACAGTTTTAATACTAATGTATGGTATACAAGTACAATACACAAGTTGTTATTGTTAACATAGACAATTCCAGGAAGTGCCTTTAAGTCTTAGTGTGAATAAGCTATATGCACTGGATCTCAAAACCGCTACAACGCCTATGGATCAATATAAATTTTCACTAACTGTATGTAGGTACTTTGAAATGAACTAGGTACTAATTTCGATTCCAATGGATATTCTCCTGTGCGAAGACGGGGAGTTTCTGAAGTTGTGTGTTGTTTCGAAGACTGGGAGTTCCTCAGTTCTGCGGGTTGTTTCGAAGACGGGGAGTTCCTCAGTTCTGTGGGTTGTATTGAAGATTTGGAGGCTCTGGCGTTGTGGGTTGTTTCTAAGACTTTGGGTTTCTAACATTGTGTATTATTTGTATGACTGGGAATTCCTGGCGTTGTGTGTTGTTTCGAAGATGGGGAGTTTCTCAGTACTGTTGGTTGTTTCCAAGACTGAGAGACTTTGTGTGTTGTTTGAAGACTTGGAGTTTCTGACGTTTTGTGTTGTTTCGAATACGGTTAGTTCGTAAGAACTGTGTGTTTTTTCGAAGATTGGGATTTCCTTACGTTTTGTGTTGTTTTGAAGACTTGGAATTCCAGCTGTTGTGGGTTGTTTCGAAGACTAGGAGTTCCTCAGTACTCGAAAACTGCATTTAGGGCGGCTAACCCTAGTGCCCCGATACCAGTCTGTTCCTGGTGGTCTCTCCAGTGTCACCAATCTGTTATTGGTTGTCATCCGGTCTATTCTAGAACTCACTGGACTCAAGTAGGGCCCATGTTCCGTTCACGTCTAAGTTGAGTGCTTCTGGGGTACTCTTTTTCTCGTTACGTTTACGATGAAATCTATCGTCCAAACCGTTGTTAGACAGGCAAATGAACTGGTGTAGTTTTCCTTCTATTGTCCGGAGATGATTAATGTCAAATTGTTTGAGGTAGATTAACCCTTTACCAAACGCCAAATTATTGACTGTTTCAAATTCAAGGAAATTTCAGACGACATTTCAAAATGTGATGCAATTGGGGAAACATTTTCTTATAGGGTAAACAACATTGTGGGACAGGAAGAAACTGCTCGATACGAGCAGTTTATTCCCTTCCCACAATGTTTCCCAGAGTCGTCTGTAGCAAAATAGTAAAATGTCGTTTAAGCACAAAGCAAATCAATTTGCAACGGTGACGAATATACATCCTAGTAAAATATGTAAAGGAATATCGAAAACAAACACTGTACTTCATCCGATAATCAAATCACCGCCAGATAGGACCTAGAAAAGCGATCATTTGACTGATAATGTTAATTATCACACACAGTTATCAATAGCCTACCTACAGCGTATGATAAGGGGTATCCCGAGGACGTGAAACCAAAAGCTTACGTCCCCTTTTTTGACAGTAGGGGGTGCAATGTTTTTGGTTTAGAACAAAATAGTTCTCATATCCTATTAGTACTTGAATGAGTTACACCACTATCGCTTTACAGCGACGAAGTATTTACATAATTTCTTTTGGAGACTGATTTTCCTCCTGCTGACTACCTCGTTCTTTATTCTGTTATGGTACAGATGCCGGTTTAAAGTTGCCTGTTCACAGATGAGAAAGTGTGAACGGTAAAATACAATGGCGTTGTAACAATACAGTTTTAATACTAATGTATGGTATACAAGTACAATACACAAGTTGTTATTGTTAACATAGACAATTCCAGGAAGTGCCTTTAAGTCTTAGTGTGAATAAGCTATATGCACTGGATCTCAAAACCGCTACAACGCCTATGGATCAATATAAATTTTCACTAACTGTATGTAGGTACTTTGAAATGAACTAGGTACTAATTTCGATTCCAATGGATATTCTCCTGTGCGAAATATTTAACAGAACAGCTGTTTCACAGTTTAAAAAAATTAAGTTTTAACCTCTAAATCTCCCATAGTCTTTGAACATGTAGCTTGAATGGATATACTACCTTGTTTATGATACGTCGCATACTATCTGATAACCCTTAATGTGTTGGAACAGATTTCATGCTTATAAATGCAAACAGGTAAGGTCCAGACCAGCCGCCAAGTAATTGGCGGCTGGCCTGTGACCTATCCTGTTTGTTACTCTAAGTATATTTCCTCATCAGTATTAAGCAGATAAATGTATTTAAGGCTTTGTAAAACAGACGACACAAAAATCTATTTTAAGAAAATTGCCCAGCATTCTAAGGGTTGAATCAGACTACTACATCCCCTTCATTACTTTAGCTAAACGACGAGGATGTATATTTATCGAAACTTGATGCAATACTACCTCACATCTACCAAGTTTGATAATACAGTGTATTTGGCCAAGCCTACGATAATATTGTCAGCAGTACGTTAATATTGACAGTGGCCAGGTAATAGGAACGGACCATCGACTGATGTATAATTGTAAGTAAGAATTCTCTGTCTAAAACTCTTCTTTTCTGTTATCCGAGATAGAAAATAGGACAATATATATCCTCGGCTAGGAGTGTCCATGATGTCCTTTCTGATGCCTTGGGCAACTTGATCCCCTGTTTCTTGTATCTAGTAGCCAGGTTAAGGCGTGGTCTATCAAGAGTAGTTTGTTGTCGTATTGACTGGCTGCAGTCAAGCTGAACTAGCTCCATGAGTGGGTCTTCTTCCTCTGCCTTTTGTTCCTGGACGATATCGTGTGTTGTTTTGAAGACTGGGAGTTCCTGGCATTGTGTGTTGTTTCGAAGACTGGGAGTTTCTCAGTACTCTGTATTGTTTCTAAGACGGGGAGGTCCTCAGTACAGTGGATTGTTTCGAAGACTGGAAGCTCCCGGCGTTGTGTGTTGTTTCGAAGACGGGGAGTTCCTCAGTACTATGGGTTGGTTGGAAGACGGGGAGTTCCTCAGTACTGTGGGTTGTTTCGAATACAGGGAGTTCCTCAGTACTGTGGGTTGTTCGAAGACTGGGAGCTCCAGGCGTTGTGTGTTGTTTCGAAGACGGGGAGTTCCTCAGTACTATGGGTTGGTTGGAAGACGGGGAGTTCCTCAGTACTGTGGGTTGTTTCGAAGACTGGGAGTTCCTGGCATTGTGTGTTGTTTCGAAGACTGGGAGTTTCTCAGTACTCTGTATTGTTTCTAAGACGGGGAGGTCCTCAGTACTGTGGGTTGTTTCGAAGACTGGGAGCTCCAGGCGTTGTGTGTTGTTTCGAAGACGGGGAGTTCCTCAGTACTATAGGTTATTCCAAGACTGGGAGTTCCTCAGAACTGTGGGTTGTTTCGAAGACTGGGAGTTCCTCAGTACTGTGGGTTGTTTCGAAGACTGGGAGTTCCTCAGTACTGTGGGTTGTTTCGAGAACTGGGAGTTTCTCAGTACTGCGTGTTGTTTTGAAGACGCGGAGTTTCTCAGTACTGCGTGTTGTTTCGAAGACAGGGTGTTTCTCAGTACTGTGTGTTGTTTCGAAGACGGGGTTCCTCAGTACTGTTGGTAGAGTCCTGGCAGGGGTACTCCTGTGTCTCACTAGTCATAACAACTAAGCGCTCTGTTTAAGGGAATAAAAACAATAATTATTTTGCTCGATCACGTAATCTTTGAGTTTGGCTGGGAATTCGACCGGTCTTTCAGGTTTCGTACAAATGTTAATCTCGGGAGACTCATTCCATACTTCAGGTCCCTGATTTTCAGGTTCATGTACACAATCAATATCGGGTGGTACCCTTTCATCTTTCCTTTCAAGATTTTCCATGGAATGTTTTACAAAAACTGACTGTTTTCATGATCGTAATCTCCTACAAAAATCTACAACTAAAGCACGGTGTCCTCTTGGCAACGGACCAACTAAATCAATTACAACATCTTCCAATGGCACTATTGGCAATTCTGTTGATTGCAATAGCACTAAGTGCGCTCTGGAATAAACGACATGACAACCATGAAATGGTGCTACAAAGGTCTCAACCTCTTTTTCGAGCTTGGGCCATCACACCTTGGATCTAAGTTGATGTTTAGTACCAAGAATTCCCAAGTGGGCATGATGTGCCAATTCAACACATTTTTGCCTAAATTGTCTTTCACATGTGTTTTCTTTGTATCAGCTATACTTCCTTCACCTGGTGAATATCGAACCTTGAAATTATAGGGCATTAACCTCAAAATCAAACATTCAATAAGCGCGTGTGGCCTTGACTTAGACCCATATATTGCTTCTAATGGCTTATGTATGTATACCTTAACCTTTTCACAGTCCCATACTACTGCTAGACTTTTAGAGAGAACCTTTTCTATATATCCGACAAAGAATGACAAGCCTAGCGAATGACTTAAACACACATATTTTATTTGATTTGATTGAACCAGTACTGCTGAAATTCCAACATTTGACGCATCAGTCACAAGATAGTTTTTGGCAGCATTTTGTCTAAAATGACCTAAGCATTCATCTTTAGAAAAACGCTCTGTCAATGGTTGAAAACAGTGTTGCTCCTAAGGTCCGACTCTATACAAACCTGCCATTTTCCCTCAATAGACATCTCAAAGGTTCACTTAGTATGGACAGATCAGGGATATAGACTCCACTGATATTTTTCAAACCACGGAAAAGTCTGACTGCAATATTTTTCGATTCCGATGCATTGTTGAGAGATTAACTTTCGTGGGCCCTATGCCTTTGTCAAATACATCTATCAGGTTCAATCTTATTTGCTCCATGTAAAACACTATCATCAGAAACGTTTTCAACATCCTCATCACTTGAAATTTGTGAAATACTAATAACATGTTGATATTGTTCTGGTGCGCTTGAAATGTCATTGTACCTATAGAGACCACTTTGTGCCAAACATGTGTCGAGAGTCTACATCGTGTTCTATCTGATGATATCCACATTTTAGATCAATTCTTCTAAAACCGTGCATCCATTGAGTTTGTATAAGATACCATCTACCGTTTGAATTAGGATGTCGTTCTCGAATAATCGCATGTCAACACGAAGACGCACTCAACCCTCCGGTTTTGGCACCACAATGAATGGACTGACCCACTCGCTATGTGTTTTCACATTTTCAATTATGTCAAGTTATTTTAAGCTCTAAAACCTTGTCGGCTACTTCTTCTCTGCATTGTGTATTGGATTCTATATTTGTTTTTGAACTGTTAGCTAAACATTAAGGTCGATGTGAATGTTCATCTTTTAGTCTTTGAATTTACCGTTACCGTTTAAAAGGTCGCTTATTTTGTCAACATAGTTTACGGCACATTTGGTAGCGAGTACGCCCAAGGCGGATGCCGTACCGGACCCATCTTACACAAAATAATATACTTTATGGAACATTGCCTGTCACATCAGCAGTAAATTAACCCATTACCAAACAAAAACGACATTTAACCACTGTGTTACAGACGACTCTGAAAAACATTGTGGAAAAAGGAGAAATTGCTCGTTACGAGTATTGTTTCCTTTTCCCACAACGTTTTCTGCCCTATCAGAAGATTATTTTCCAATTTCATCACATTTTGAAATGTCGTCTGTAAACCCTTTCACTTTAGGATAGTCGAATTTTTTTTGGTTTTTGGTAAAAGGTAAAGCGGTTCTTTGAACCCATAAGCATATAGCTGCTTCGTGATCTGTTCAGTTTTCACACTTTATTTCCCTTCTGTAAGTTCAGACTAGAGAGTCTTGTCAATCAGATTTACAGATGCTCTACTGTCCACTACAAACCGTACTATCTGAATCCCACCGTGACTGTTACTAAAATTGACCGCAGTTTCTCGCTAACTCGAAATGCCTACTCATCCCCGGAGTCACCATTAATGGTATTTACATTATTACTGCTCCAATCCCCTTTTATTTCTCGATCTTCACTTTGAACCTCTTCTCACTGGCCTGGGGTTTCTTTCCGTTACTTTTGTATCTTGCAGCAAAATGGTTGATAAACCCCCATTTAATGCGTTTCTGATTTCTGGCGGGACAGTTTTTATTTTTCGCATGATGTGATGACTTCCAACATCATAAGCGTTCATTTGGAGGGTCAGGAACTACATTTACACTTTTGGACTGTTTATGATCCCCGTCTAGATCTAACGTCTTCATGCAAATGTTTTACATTATCCTTTTCTAGAAGGTTCATTCTCAGTCTACTTGATGAGCGTGTCTCAATCACTTCATCCCATAAATTTTAATCTTTGTTGGGAAAATCGCAAAAGTAATGCCTGCTGTCTTGGCCTAGAGATGAATTGATGAATTGGTAAGTGCTTTCTCCGTGTTTCTGGGAAAAAGCCCTCAAATTGGATCGTTTGAACGAAATATTCCGTTTTGGTTAAGAAATATTCATTGAGTTTATCAACCATCACACCATTTTCGTTATCATCTTCATCTGGAACTTGAATAGTCATGGTGAAGAGCAGATTAACCCATTACCAAACAATAACGACATTTAACCACTTTGTTGCAGACGACTCTAGAAAACATTGTGGGAAAAGGAGAAATTGCTTAATTTCTCCCTTTTCCCACAATGTTTTCTCCACTGTCACATGTTAACTACCCAATTTCATCACATTTTGAAATGTCGTCTGCATTTTCTCGATTTGGGACAGTCGAAAATTTGGCGTTTGGTAAAGGGTTAAGGCATAAAGCCCGTGACTCTGGCAGTCAATACCTGTGAAATGCAACAGTGAGGTCTTTTGGTCGACACCTTTCACACCGCAGCCCGTGGCCTATAACTCGAAACTTCTGAGCGACCATGTCCAGCGTTGACGCAATGTAGCTTTCTCTTCCCGAATCAAATGGCGAAATTCCCGGGGTTTCGAGATTCATAGGCACGACAGTAGTCATCTTCCAACAATACGGGTGGTCAATATCCTCGTCGCCGTATGATAAGTTCAGACACGCCGTTATAAACAAGGTGATAATGAATGTAATCGACACTCCTTTTTTTACGTTTGCATGGAATCTTCATCTTGTGCCAGCCCCCTATGACAT
Organism: Cerastoderma edule; assembly: GCA_947846245.1. Classification (NCBI taxonomy): domain Eukaryota; kingdom Metazoa; phylum Mollusca; class Bivalvia; order Cardiida; family Cardiidae; genus Cerastoderma; species Cerastoderma edule. Next base: position 35,878,509 of record OX401408.1, on the reverse strand, counting down.
GACCATCATAAACTTATAAAGTCGACGGGAAGTAACTCGTGTACCTCATAAGTTGGTTTCATAGATAGTTATCTCCCATTGACCATTCATGGTAACATATAGATTTCCCGATTATTTGTAGCCCGAACGATCCAGACGAAGATATTTCTAACACATCTACAGCTGGGATTAGCCAAGTAAGGTTATATGAGGAAGGTCATATCATAAGCCTCGGTACTTAATGGTCTTCAGCCACCCAGAAAGAAAGGAGGGGGGAAGTTTGGAAGTTAAACATTAGGTTCGTCAAAACTCAATAACAGCTGTACTGTCATATGATACGCACTGAAGTTTAGTTATTGGAAGCAAAATAAGATTGTTTATAATTTTTAAAGCATGTATACATTTATTTTATCCAAAAGCATGACATCATCTTTGTCATCTACCGAAAATAAATTGTATATACTTAGATAAATTTACGCTTTCAATAACTACTTTTATTGTATATTTAACAATACAAACAAAGCTGTCCATTATTCGATAATGGCGGAGAGGGGTAAATATAATTTGTTTATAAAATATGAGGATGCACACAAAACCAAAATTTTTAAAGAACAGAAACTTGTATCATTTGCTTCAAGTCAATAGCAGATTTATTACACTTGGTCAGCAACCTTACTTTAATGCGTTTGATCAAAATGTCTAGTTTCAATCCACTTCCTGTAGTAGCTTTTGACAATTAAAAGACAACTTGAAATTTAGTTAGGGACGTTAGATTATGACATTGAACACATGTGTAAAGTATCAACCAATTCCATACAATAGTTCATGAGATACAAACTTGAAAGTAGTAGACCATGAGATGCAAACTTGCATGTAAAAACTTAATCCATTATTCCTTTTGTAGCATAAACTCTACCGAAGGGACAATTTACTCGATATTTTCTTCTTTTCACAGCTTTTTCTTGGGATTTCACTGCGGTTGTGTCAACGTGAACCAATATAAAGATAGCGATATATGCTTAACATATTTTTCCCCCTTACAGACAATAATAGACAAGAAGTTGTCCGCTATACATAGTCTTACACATCGTTTGCGATTCCAGTCCAAACCATTCATGTTTGACTCGCAAATATTTAAGAGTCAAGAACTCGAAAATGGAAGCATTGGAAAAGAAGTTTGGATGGATGAAGAGCCTGGGACCATGTTTCAGTTTGAACGGAGACCACGTTGATGTGATCGAGTCGCCATGTGACTTTTATGGAACATTGAAGGTGATTTAATAATAGTATAATACACGGTGTGGTTGTCTAAGGTATGGACTATTTTTTGATATATATGTGCACGTATACACATTTAATTATCTGCCAAAACAGGCGACTTTTTACATCTAAACGAGCAATTTTTCCTTTTCTCGCAATGTTTTCTGCCCTATCAGAAGATTATTTTTCAATTTCATCACATTTTGAAATGTCGTCTGCAAAATTTGGCGTTGGGTAAAGGGTACAATGACTTTTGAACAAGCATGACAAAAGGGACATTTGACTTAACCAACCATCGGGAAATATGATTTTTTAATCTGGGCGATGGTGCAAACCGGCCAGGATAATGCTGTTTTTGAAACAATTCGAGATAAGTCGTCCCGCTTATAATAAGCATCGACAGACACAAAAGCGAGACATCTTATCCCGAATTGTTTCGATAGTCTTTCAATTGTAATAATTGAAAGAATATCCTTTTTCTTTTGCTTCATCTTTCGATGATTCCGACCGACGGCAAAACCTTTCATTTGGGTAAGCACAAATCCAAAAAAAGTATGATATACTGTGATCTTCATTCCTTGTATTTCGATTTCATAGAGACGTATCTCTAAACTTACTCCGTCTGTACATATATTCTAGGACATGGTACAGAATGCAAAACGAAGGATTGTCATCGCCTCCTTGTTCTTGGGAACGGGTGACCATGAGAAAGAATTGGTAAGATTCAACTCTTTCTAAGCGTGTTATAGTCCTTTGTCCAAAATTTCGAAATTGAATATACAGAATACACAATACAGAATACAGACATTTATTGTTAACAAAGGCCTCTAGTTGATAATACAAATTACAAATTTAGATCACATGTTTGAGTATGTTATACTGTTAGCTGAGTCTCATTAGCTTATAGCCCGTGAGGTAAATGCTCTTCAAAATGATGCATGCCGGTGTTCAATTTGAATGCATGTTGACACAGACCTAAGAACGTAGCGCTCATAAACAACTGTTGTTTTTTTTATGAATAATTCAAAATTTGTTTACCACATTACACACGTTTAAACACGTATGCAGCGAATGCTTTGTGTTGTAATTACCAAAATCACCATGAGCGAATTATAATTCAATGCTTTCAAATTATAACTCAGTTCCATTCATTTCAAACTTGTCTTAAAAGTAGTCTGATAAAAATCTCTCGGAATGAACGGACTTGATATGGGCGAACTAGATGCAAACCGGAAAAGACTGTTTGCTTGGTTTTCACGGACAAGTGAGCGAAAGGGGTCGTCTGTTAATTAGAAAAGTGCTTTTAAGATGAGACGACTCCAAGCATTTTTCGGTAAAAAGCGATGGTTTTATGTTGCAGAAAACATTACTGCTTCTGTAAAATATTGTAATCACATCGTGTGATTTTTAAAGATAGTACCAAGCAATAATCATTAATGATGCTTCAAGCCTTTATGGAGAGTTTCCATATCTGTTTCAATGTAGTTTTCCTACTAAAGGAATTAATCTGAATCCATTTTATATTCGTAAGTTTTGTCAACGTCTGCAGTCGTTTGTAGTTTAACACATTACCGAACAATAACGAGATTTAACCAGTCTGTTGCAGACGACTCTCAAAACATTGTGAGAAAAGGAGAAATTTCTCTTATTGAGCGATTTCTCCTTGTCACACGATGCGTTTTTCCCTATCAGAAGATTGTTTATCAATTTTATCACATTTTGAAATATCGTCTGCAAACTCTTTCAATTTGGGATAGTCGAAAATTTGCGTTTGGTCATTGGTTAAATGATCAATCGATTGTCATTTGGTAAAGAATGAGTGACTTATGTACGTCGCGTTCATTTCAGGTCAAAAGCATTGAAGTGGCGTGTGCAAAGAGTGAAAAAACACTCGACTTTGAGGTTATAATTTTATTCGATTACCTGAGGGGCTCTCGAGGCAGCCCAAACAACTCCAGATCGATGCTTATTCCCCTTTTACAGAAGTATGAATCAAACGTGCACGTTTACTTGTACCATACACCGGACTTAAGGGGTCTCTTAAAGAAGTATGTTCCAGAACGTCACAATGAAGTCATAGGATTAACCCATATAAAAGTATTTGTAGCCGATGATGCTGTGATAATCAGTGGGTGAGTTAATTCATGCATGTGTGATTTAATGCACTAAGCCAACAAGTCGAAACTGTAAGAATAAACGCCAACATATTTGATAATCAATTTATTGAACATGTTATAGTTCAATAATTACTGGGTATATTCATTGATGATACATTTTCTTTCAACTTTTGAATTGAAACTTTTTGTAACAATCTCAACTCAAGAATATCATTGTTGAGATATATATCATTCTTTTTGACAGATGAAATGAAAATATTGGTTTATAATTCCTATATCATTTCTACATTTGATTACTGGTGTACCATTTGCAATCGCGGAGGCAATCGATTTATAAATCCAATAGCTAGAATTCAAGAAAGGGCTGCAAGAACTATTACCAACAATTCTTTATCCAAAAGTACTGAATATATGCTAAAATACCTTTGGTGGATGTCGTTTAATCAACGGTGCAGTTTCCACACAACTTACAAAGATTACAATATGTTAGCACCTCTTACATTTCTGAAAGTTAGACAATATCGAGCACTATAAGATATATCCTGAAATCATTTGAACAAAACCATCACACGAACTATGGAAAGAAATATTTTGTTAGAGTGCTGCAAACGTAAGGAATTCTATACCATTCGAGAAACGATCTACATTTTGCTTAGTCATTAAGGCATAAAGTACCCCTCGCTGGTATCACGTCATCGGTGCATATGCGGTAGTTCCATGTTAGATCAGTCAACGTTTCCAAAATTAAAGAATGGATTAAAACACCGAATTGTTCTTCTATATTTTCTATGATTAACAGTATACGATTTGGTTTTTCTTCCACAGTTTGGTAATGTGACTTGAAGTATGGATGAAGTCGCGCATCAAATATACACATTATATATATTCCACAGTATTTAAAAAAATCAGTTGCTGGTGATTCTTTCAATTCAGTTTAATGGAAACGTTTTAAGATAATTCGATAATCTTATTTGTGGTTAATTAATCGCTACCCCTCATGTCTTTCAGGGCCAATCTGAGTGAGCCTTACTTCACCAACAAGCAGGATAGATACATGCAGTTCCGGAAGTGTACAGAGTTCTGTGACTACCTCGTCAACATCGTTAATGCTATTTCGCATGTCTCCTTTAAGTTACAGAGTGACAATTCCACTGTTTATCCAACCACACCCCCGCAACCATATGGTCAGAACTCAAGACTTTTTTTTCATTTAACCCTGATAATGCTGGGTTATTTTCTAATAAAAAAAAAGATTTTCTGTCGTCTGCTTTCCGAAAATTGTAATTCATTTTAACCCCTTACCAAAACGCCAAGTTTTCGACTGTCCCAAATTGAAAGAGTTTACAGACGACATTTCAAAATGTGATGAAATTGCAATACAATCTTATAAGAGGGCAGAAAAAATTGTTTTCCAACAATGTTTAACAAAGTCGTCTGCAACAAACTGGTCAAATGTCGTTATGGTTTGGTAATATTTAAGTCGATTAACCTTCCCTTTATGATCTCATACATCTTTCACTGCACACACCTTTATATGTGCTTGTTCACAGATGTAAGGACATTTGCAAGTTAACAATTGATTTCTTTAAAACTGCACGATATGTGTACTGCTATAAACTGCACGATATGTGTACTGCTATTTGATACGCACTAATGAATAGACATTGGAAGCAAAATTGGATTGTTTTTAATTTCTTAAAGTGTGTATACATTGTCATCTACCACATATAAACTGTACATAGTTAGATAAATTGACGCTTGCTGGATTAATTATGCTCTCAATAGCTACGATTGATTGTATAACAAATAATAATACAAAAACTGTATTGATGCAACGACATTGTATCTTAACTTTCAAATTCTTTTTTCTGTAAAAAGTACATTCAAAAATTGCTTCAGAAAACGAAGGATCGATTTTTCCTAACAACACATTTCAAATAATGGATTTCTCATTTGTTTTTATTTCAATTGTTCCCCATTAACTCTTTACGTTCTGTGACGGTGATTAATCTATTATTCAAGCAAGGTTTCATCAACAACATCATTCCGTAGGCACAAATCCAAGTTCCGTATTCAAGAGGTTTGCTGCAGAAAAAGTCAACGAGGTCAAGAATTTCCAAATGCAGTCTTCTCAAACGAAATATGGTTTAACCAAACATAGCCAGGGGGATACGTGGTTATTTCCCCTTCTCCAAATGTGGCCGTTCGGTATACAGGATGATGAAACAGTGACAAAAGAGTTGATTGGACGCACCGAGTCACGTGATACTCTGTACCTAGCGACGGGGTATCTGAATTTGCCCCCTGGATACACGGAAGCTGTTCTGTCTCGCACCAGTGGAAGGTTTAATATCTTAACGGCATCCCCGGAGGTAGGCATACGTAGCCACATTTCTTAATGTTTTAAAAGGAAAGCAATGGAGCCCAACCGTTAACAGTGCATCTAAAGATCTTTAGATGCACTGTTAACTGCTGGGTTTTTTTGCTATCCTTTTAAAACATTTGGAAAACGCAACTGTGTTAAGGGACTGCTATGATATTTATGATAGCTGAACCATCACATGAACCTTTGTATATAGTGTTTAATTTGTTTATTGTTTTTGTTCTTGTTGTTATTCTACATATAGGTGTTTGTTTGAAGAGAAACTTAGAGTTTATGTCAATAAAGAGTTCTTGATCTTGATATTGTTATGTCGACAATGGTATCTTTGTAGGATAATTAAAAAAGATAATAGGTATACGAATCCAAGATTACTTTCAAGATAACACATACTTGTATATATGTATAATTGACCATGAAATCATCAAGTCCAAACAAAGAAATTACACCGAAAGAAATGAAAAGGCAAATGGCCTTGTATTCTATATCTTAACATAAATTGGAAGTTATAATGTTTATCACCATTCGAGGATTTTTTTATTTTTTATTTTAGGGTCTTAATGACCATTGATGACAGTCAAGGAATAGTACTATTGTTTATAAGTAGTTTATTTTAGGCTTGAGTATCATTGATAAATACGCGTTTGTTCTCTGATCACTAAAAGTCTTTAATAGTTCATTCATATTATAAATTTGTATGCTGATGCATTTGTTTATAATTCGCTATACCATACCAAACAGCGTTAACCAAAAAACGGGCATCTTGTCTCCTGAGCTAATCAATACCTTTTATCGTCATATTCAGCATTGTTTGGTTTGTTAAACCTTTACCAAACACCAGGGGCCTCCGTGGCCTAGTGGTTAGAGTACAGAATTTGAAATCACATGGCCCCTCTCCGCGTGGGTTCAAATCCTGATGAGGGATATGGATTTTCATGAAAGGCAGTCTCCCGACTGACTTACGGAATGCCGATGGTTCTGCCCGCCTTGACTTGCCCTTGTGGGCAGTTGAGTATGGGGTCTTCCTCCATCATTAAGAGTCCGGCATCGCTACATAACTGAAATAATGTTGATGTGATGTAAAACCCATATATAAATAAAAAAAATAATAAAAAAAAACGCCAAATTTTCTACTGTCCCAAATGGAAAGAGTTTGCAAACGACATTTCAAATGTGCTGAAATTGAAAAAAAACAATCTTCTGATAGGGCAGAAAACAGTGATGGAAAAGAAGAAAATGCTCGTTAAGAGCAATTTCTCCTTTTCTAACAATGTTTTCCAGAGTGGTCTGCAACAATCTTGTCAAATGTCGTTATTCTTTGGTAATGGTTTTGAGGGTCTTATTCAGATCAATGAGATACGCTGTTCTTTTGCTTGGATTACAGTCCAGCGGTTTCTGTGGTGCGAGTGGTATATCTGGATATATCCCAGTCGTGTACACAAATATTGCCCAACAGTTCCATGCACTGGTACATCGACAGCGCCAAGATAAGCGAATTACCGTACTGGAGTATGTAAGACCACATTGGACATTCCATGCCAAAGGGCTGTGGTACTATATGCCGGATATCGACCATCCAGTCATGACAATGATTGGCTCACCAAATTTTGGTACGTGACAAGATTTATTTTAAAAAGTTATCTCACAAATTGTGTTCTGTGAGTTACAAGCGTTAAAAAATGATCTTAATAAGCCTCATTATTAAATAAGCCATAGTTTTAAACGTTTTTTTTCTGAAGTTGCTGAAAAATTATAAAAAGTGAGACGATCATTCGCCCCTTTACGTGCTTTGAAAAAAACCCTTGTCAAATAAGTAATTATGGATTGCTTTCTGACGCACCTTACTATAAGCATGTGGTAAGATTACGGGTCAAGATACATGACCTCCTTCTCAATTTGATGATTTTGTAGGAAGGACATTTTAAATCAATGCTTACAAAAAAAGACAGTTTTAATATTTTATTTTATTTTTGAAAGACAAATGTTTTGTATCTTTATTACATGGTTTTGAATTGAATTGAGAAGCTACTTGTATGCATCTTAAAAGATATGTTTCATAGGCACAAAAGATTTATTTTTCAGAAATATTAAAACCCGACAAGCGAGATTCAAATGCAGGCATTCACCCTTTACCAAACGTCAATTTTTTTCGACTGTCGCAATTTGAAAGAGTTTGCAGACGACATTTCGAAATGTGATAAAGTTGAAAAATAATCTTCTGATAGGGCCGAAAACATTGTGGGAAAAGGAGGAAACGCTCGTAAAGAGCAATTTCTCCTTTTCCCACAATGTTTCCCAGAGTCGTCTGCAACAAACTGGTCAAATATCGTTATTATTTGGTGATGGGTTAAATCTTTATTCCTTCGTCTTTAAGTGTACGTTTACAAAGTTAATCTTCATGAAACACATATTCTTCCTGGATGGTTGAGTCATATTGTATGGATCTTCTTTATATTCTTAATATGCTATGCACTGACTAGCTATAGTTGAATCCTCAAAAATCATAAAAAGTTAACAAATCAATCATTATATCATATATTTTTTGATACAATTAATACCCGTTAGGATACCAATATTTGATTGATAAAGAAAATAAATGCGTTCTTGTTCCAAAGTATTTCGATCGTAAAATCGCAGAAGAAGTATTCAGAACTACCAGAAATGTCCATATGACGAAACGATCCTAGGAAGTCAAAATCTCTTAATTTCAGCGATACTAATATACCTGGGACCTATTTCGCTAAGTGAATTATGGAAAATATTTGCCTAAGTCAAAACTAATAAACATGGATAGTACCTTAAATGAAAGTACAATATTGCAATGTGGCACGTTATTGGAAGCGTCTCAAAGAGACGATTCCAACGATGTGTTACTTTTGCAATCTTGCTTAGTTCAATATTGAAATAAGAGGGGATAATACTTTGAACTGACGAAAATATTAAGCGTAAGATGGTTACTAAAACGGTACCCTGCTAAGTATAATCTCAGTTCATCTTAGTGGTTCCTGGCTGAACACTATATGGTGCAAACCATAGCTACCACCAATGTTATTCTAGGTTATAGGTCGGTCTATAAGGACTTAGAGTGCCAGGTTGTGGTCATGACGACGAATACAGAACTGCGCAAACAGTTGGATGAGGTAGAGTATTCAAAGTTTGAATATAAGTCAGAAAGACCTGCTACATGTTTTAAGTACCCAGTGTTCTTCTTTATCTTCGCATCCATTATTAATCCTTCCTTGAAATTGTCTGAGTTATCTAAAAGTTTGTTAAAATACAGCTTTCTCTTGTGTTACATGTAGCCTGGCAACATCAGACGTAACGCCATGATCTTGTCCGAACGCAATCTTAGCACATCGGGTTTATCTAATGAAAAGGCCTCTGAAATGATATATATGGTTGCCGCCATGTTGTTTCCCGCGAGACTTACGTCATTGTACCTTCGTCTCTAAATATAGGTCTTAAATTTGAAATGTAAATAGTCATTTACTTGATAAAGGAAACCTTGAATCATTTTCCAAACACCACATTTTAGACTGTTCCAAATTGAAAGAGTTTGTAATCAGCATTTCAAAATATGATGAAATTGTAAAAAATTCTCTTCTCATAGGGCAGAAAACATTGTGGGAAATGGAGAAATTGCTCGTTAAGTCTTTTCTCATAGTGTCTTCTGGAGTTGTCGGTAACAATCTTGTCAAATGTCGTTATTGTTTGGTAATGGGTTATTGCCGTTTGCAACATATAACAATGGAAGTACCAACATTTTTCAAGGATCAGAACCAAAGCGGTAAAGACACTGAATTGGTACCCCAATCATAATGGCATTTCCCTTAATTTGAGCATCATGGCTGAAAACCATCAATACTGTTGCTGCTGGCCTTTGTTTTACCTGTGTTCAGAAATCATGCACTGAAGAGATTGCCAATTGGTTCCCACTTATTTCAGGCTTACTAAAGCTTGACCTTGAGGAGGTGTATCCATCTACAAGTTTACGAATTTGTTTGTTTTGTATGAATCTTATTACCATGCCGACTAATGCATGGTTATATTACAGCTATCCTGTGATTTATCAGTACCAGGCTACGTTCTGAAATGTCTTGCAAACTGGCACCCCAACGAAACCAGCGGCTATGGTGAAGATTGCTTGGATCGAACCTTACACTCACGGGTTACTTATCATACGCATTGTTCACAGCAAACTTAGTGAATGATTTCAGATGAATGTAGCTACTCGTTTCTTACCTTAGAGGAGTAGATATTGAATAAGTCAATAACCATATTGGTTTTATATATGAACATCCATGTACACATATCATTATCCTTTCCTTTGTATCTTTTTCTTTTGTTTAGCATATTGCCAAACAATAAAGACATTAGACCAGTTTGTTGTTGACGGCTCTTGAAAACATGGTAGGAAAAGGAGGAATTGTTCTTAATGAAAATTTTCTCCACTTCCCACCATGTTTTATGCCCTATCAGAATATCATTTTCCAATTTCATCACATTTTGAATGTCGTCTGCAAACTGTTTCAATTTGGGACAGTCAAAAATTTGGCTTTTGATAAAGTGTTTGATAAGGGGTTAAAATTGCTTTACATTCATTTTTTCCCCATTTTTTGTCAATTATGATATGTATTAATGTGAGCAGATACAGCAATCAAAATGTATACATCTATTTTCTTTCAAGGAACGCAGACGCCTCTATGGAAGTTCATTTAAAGTGACAACAGAAACTTTTGAACACCCTGATAGGCGGGTTCCGTGGTTGGTCAAATGTATCACAAACTACATAAAAGGCTTCTTCTAAAAATAACTGTTACCCATTTTCTATTATAAGCGAGCAACAGTTCAGTGTATGTAAGTTCCTTACTTCAATGTACTATTGCGTTTCCGCGATTTTGTTTATCTATACGTGTTCATGAATAATTATAAATAGTCATATTGAATATACACTTTTTTCACAATCTATGTAAAAAGATAATTAAGTTTAATAAAAAAGTTGTTTTAGATAGGCCGTAAATATTGTAATAGCGTTGTCAGCACATAATTCGAACATGAATTATCACGCTGTCTCCGAGACAACATGGGCTATGATAAACCCCGCCGCTCCAGCGTTAGGGCAACCATAGGCCTTCGTTCTTTCTCATTACATTCGCTGTTTTCATCGGAACTTGCCCAACTATTGGAGCGGTTGCGGCGGCCGTACAGCTTCAGGTGATGTACCATTGTATTATGTAAAATGTTACTCTTTATCAAACGCCAACTATCGACTGTCCCAAGTTGAAAGAGTTTGCAGACGACATTTCAAAATGTGATGAAATTGAAAAATAATTATCTGATAGAGTAGATAACGTTGTGGGAAAAGGAGAAATTTGCTCGTCACGAGACTAGGGTCGTCTGCAAGAAAGTGGTAAAATGTCGTTATTGTTTGGTAATGTGTCAAAATGGGCTAACTCTGTGGCAAGGATTAAGGCTTCTGAAACGTTGCTGTCTCGAGCCAGGATTTCGATTTCAATAATGGAAATTATTGAAATGGCAATATTACCATCTACAGTTACTTTCAATTAAGATTAGCAAAGAAATCCCAAATCAGGGATCGGAAATGATCTATGAATCCAGCTTAAGTCTAGCTTGAGGGTGCATTCATGGGTACTTTCCCCCTTGATTACATTCTCACGAATGTTTGAAACAGATGCTGAAAGGTAGCAATGTGAGTTTTCAATACCTCGGCTGACTTACGGACACATGATTTTATTGCAATTCTGGTTGTTACAAAGGTGGTTCTTTCCGACTTGACCAATCCTTATTGATAGTAATATATGGGATCTTCTAAGATTCAGCCGGACATCGCAAAATAAATGAAATACTTTTTGACGATATGCTATTTATGTTCATTTTGTTTGGTTATACCCTTAGAAGATAACTGCAATAAGCAAACAAAACTTCAGACCCCCACAGGTAGCTAGGACTGCTCCTGAATATATCTATACATAATCATGAAATCCTCATGAGGTTAAGTATGTGTTCGGGACAATTGTTGAAAACTCATTATGGAAGGCATTGTTCCGGTTCTTTATATTCCTGTAATGAGTATGCATATTAAAGGCACCTGGGCCCTGTTTTACTAAACAACTTACGGAAAATATTTGCGTAAGTCATAATTGATTAACATGGATAATATCTTCAATGAAAATACAATATTGCAATGTGACACGTCATTGGAAGCGTCTCGGAGAGACGATTCCAATGATGTGTTACTTTGCAATATTGCTTTGCCAAATATTGAAATAAAAGGACCTGTTGTTTTAGACTTACGCAAATCTTAAGCGTAAACTGTTTAGTAAAACGGGCCCCTGGGTTATTATCTGATTAGTATTTATCCGTATGCAAGGTTTTTATGATGCATTTTACAAACAACGGTTTGGCATTATGATAGATCACGGCTCAAAATTGACCCGGCTTTAACAACGGTTAAATTAACAAGTTAAATGACATTTTGTTCAACAGTTCGAAAATGTAATTTTAAGATTAGATAAAAATAAAATATTCACATCTTTTGTAGATTATCATTTAATTGTTTACAAAGTTAACACGTTAGAAGTTTTAGATAAAGATTCTCGATAACTCGGAGGCCAGATTTTCACCAGACCTGACGGTTTGATTATCTTGACTCATGTTCGCTGACGATAAGTCTCTCATTTCGCCATCTAGCGGCCAGTTTGATTCGCTGAACGAAGCCTTCGGTCGTGGAACAAATTCCCCGTTTGTCATGGCTAAAGGGAGGTAATGCTTCCCGAAATAATCGGTGGCTGGTATCACTCTTGGTCGTCGCTTTTTCTTCATACGGGTTCCTACCGAGAAGTCCTTTGATGACGCCGCATAATGGTTCCGAATGTCATGCTTTATTCCGTGACCTTGGCGACCCATTGTTGGCGATGACGACACGCACAAACTACGGTCGTGATCCGAGGTTGTAAGATTCTCTTCCCATCCGGTCCAACTCGGTCTTTGTCGTAAATGGACCACGTGGTCTAGTGAACACACTGGACAGGGTTTGGTTGAGAAAGGATTTCCTAAAATACAGACATATTGATAATCGACTCATTAGGTTCATTAGATTCAGCAGATTGAAGGGAGTAAATGAGATTTAAGGGAGTTAAAAAGCAATTATTTATACGCTACTTTATACACACTTTTTATTAGTCAAACCACAACGCATGTGAGAAATTACGTCGGTAAAGGAACGTTGGTCATAAGGTATTGTACCTGTTACGGAACGAGTCGTAGTACCCAAAAGTAGTCCCATTTAAAAATCTAGGAATCGACTTTTGATGCATATTTTTTGCTAGCAAGAGATGAGCTGGTAGAGCACTGATGTGTTTCCTGTATAGATGATAGTCCTGCAATGCTCTAAAAGTTTGTTTTGATTGGCATTTGCAGTACTATTTGTTTGAGATGCATGAACACAAACGCCGGTACCTCGGCCGGATTTTACAGATTGTGCACTGATTTTCGGGCGGTACTTGAACACTTTGCTCCGTAGAAAAAATGAGACAATTGAGGTGTCCATCTTATTACAACTTTTGAGTTTTTAATGGGATAAATTAATATATATGTATATTGCTTAGCGTAAAAACGGTATTTCTTACTCAGCAGAGTCTTGAAAATGTCTGATTTAACATTGGAGTCAATAGGAATTCAAGATCTCAAAGATAGCAGGTTTATGACCTTAACAAGCAAGTTATTTCGATATAGCCGAAACGAATCTTAAGAACTATTCTAGGCCCTTTTCATTCCTAAAACTGGCCTGAAACAGGCAACGTCATTTTCAAGCTAAAAAGGGTAGGTTCCCCTATGTTTCCCACGAAATATGTTTTCCTTCACTCAGTACTATAAAATACTAAAGGAAGTCGAAATGTAGAAGAAAATATGTTGACTCGACGTTCAACTCGTCAAAAAGGGAACCACAGTAGATTTTCTTTGTTATTTGACACTTACGATATTTCTGACATATGCACACGTCATCCCCGGTCTGATTCCTCATGAAAAATCCTACCTCCCTATCGCAAAGTTCATCGTCAGCATCCTGTAAGAAATGAATCGGAACAGACTTTTACTAATATATCATGCAGTGCATGGGGATATACGCAACAGTACAGTTAGCTGCGTTGGTAAGTCAGCGTTAATTACGGATTGTCTCCATCTTAAGATAGTCAGTGTTTTCCAAGCACCAAAAAGGCCTCATTTCTTCCTGGTGATGAACAACCTGGAAATAAAATTTACTGCAAGGAAAATGAAATGACAAAGAAGCACACGCTCTATTCTAACACAATATAACAACTCTATCGACTTATCAAAAGAGGTCATTGTTTCTTGTTTATGGAACAATTAACTCTAGATATGCTTTGGGTAACAACGCGCGTAAAATCATGACACATGAATAAAACAGTATTAAGATGAATATTGTTTTGTTTAATTCTTTACCAAGCGCCAAAAAACTTTCGACTGGCCCAAATTGAATGAGTTTGCAGACGACATTTCCAAACGTGATGAAATTGAAAAACCAATATTCTGATAGTGCAGAAAATATTGTTGGAAAAGGGAACATTTCTCGTTCAGCGCAATTTCTCCTTTTCCCACAATGTTTTCCTGAGTCGTCCGCAATAAACTGGTCAAATATCGTTACTGTTTGGTAACACGTTAAGGAAGGAGAGGTAAGTTACTTTGAGAGGTTAAAGAGTACACAGTGTGGGGTTCGAAGCCCAAACCACCTCGACACCGGAATGATGATCTACAGATTAAGTTAACCGATATGCTGATCTAGGCCAATGCACCGTACAGCTTCGACAACAACATGGGATTCAGTTTCCTTTCCGATGATTACCTTACTGATTGTGATTTAACCCCTTACCAAACGCCAAATTTTCGACTGTCCCTAATTGAAAGAGCTTGCAGACGACATCTCAAAATGTGATGAAATTGAAAAGAAATTCTGACAGGGCAGAAACAGTTTGGAAAAAGGAGAAATTGCTCCTTAAATTCTTTAAATTCCATGGGGAATTAATCTAACAAGCACACAGCTTGACAAAAGAATACATGGAAAAGGGTTTTAGAAGGAGAATTGAAAAGTTTCAACCAAACCTGGGGAACTATTGAAAGAAAGGCAAAAACAGACAGGAGAGGAAATGCCTTGTTGCTGCCCTGCATGCCAACAGGCATAACAAGCAGTAAGTTTTGAAAGTTTATTGATAATTTAAAAAGAACTTGTCGAACTATATTGATTGACATTTTGTTTTATAAAAAAATCTATCTTTGCTTAAACTCGTTAGATCGGGAGACCTTAACAACGATAGACAAATTGATTTTACTAAAAGTAATACAACTTCATATCTTTACAAATGTAAAATTAAGGGGTAAAAACATTGAAAAGATACTTACATACAAACTATCATCCCTCAAAGTTGCCGTACTATTTTCTGATGTTGCCATTTTTTGCTTAGATATCAATACATACTTAGCATATTTAATATTGTATTGCTCTTATTCAACGCTGAGTCGGTCTATTTATAGTACGTTCCGTAACGTTATTGTTAGGGGCAACACGACGTGATTTGTACGATGACGTCACCTACGTGTATTAAGAAAATCATTGGTCCGATGGTACAAATTACGTCGAGGATGTCCACGTGTAAGCTTAGAAAGCCACGGTGGTGTATTGGTATGCAGGTGCCTGTGATTTTACACCAGTGTCATTGGTTCAATCCTGATCAGCGACCACTTTTTCACTGCAAAGCATCTATTGGCAAGGCACTTCCTTCGAAAGAACTCGCTCTTCAATAAAAATTGAGTCATTAGAAATATTCGTGTACAATAACACATCCCCTCCAAAAACGACAGTTTTATCTGGATATTTGTTCTCTCTTTCCCAAATCAATTATAAATAATCTATATTGGATATGCCTCCTTAAAAAGTTTTCCTCATAATTCAATGTTGAACAAATTTCTTGTTAAAGTGTTGCTTGTATGCTGTCAACCAATAGATAATATAAACAGTGCGGGTTATGGTCTGGAACATGTCTGATATAACTTTGTATGAGTTAAAGAATGTTTGGAACATTTCGTTCTTTAGGAAATGTCCAAAATCCGACCCTTGTACAACTCACCATCTGATCGTTACATACATATCTAAATAAACTATAAAGGTAATATTCTTCACCCACACGTGTCATATTTCTTTTACAAATTCGTAGCTGTAACGACAAATGGGAAATAGTTAAATAACCAAGAGCGTTTTACCCTCGGTGAAATTTAAAGAGCCAATGACATATGCATAAAATTTAACCCTTATAACGCTTGAACCGACTTCATGTTTATGCAAACAGGTTATATCCAGGCCAGCTGCCTAGTAAATGGGTCCGCGATCTAACCTGTTTGCTACTCTTGGTATCTTTCCTCATCAAAATTAGGCAGATCTGTAAGGTTTGGGGAAGCAGCGACGCACAAATTCATTTTTTAGAAAAGCACCCAGCATTTTAAGGTTTTCACACCCTCAATCGCCCAAATACATATCTGGTTACATGTATTTGGCTTTTTCAGAATAGGAAGTATTCCAGCTGACTCATGGAATGCTGACTGTTCAACGCAGATTAACCAGCCCTTAACCCTTAAAATGCTGGATAATCTCCTGAAAATAAATTTTTTCGTCGTCTGCTTTCCAAAACCTTAAAGATTTGCCTTAATTCAATGATGAATCATAGTCAGAGTAGTAAACAGGTTATATAACAGACCAATTGCAAATTTACTTGGCGGCTGGCCAGGTTCCTACCTGTTTCATAAGCACGAAATCAGTTCCAGAACCATCAGCCAATTTGGTGTCTTCCTCAATTATTACAAGCCCGGCATCGCAACATTACTCGAAAATTGTTAATGGGATGTAAAGCCCTAGTAAATTCTAAATACGCGTCTCTTCATAAAGAAATCTTCTTTACCACACAGTTTCCTACACAAGTGTATGAAATATACTTTGTAAAATTATTTTTGGTTATGATCTATAATTTTCATCTGACCAAGTATATCAGCCGTTGGTACACTACGTTCAAATGTCACTTTATTTGTTAATTAACTGGAACCAAAGTTCTACCTTTGTGCACATCGTGATACGTGTATCTTGAAGTGCATAGTTTTGACATTTTAAGAGCCCATTAACCCTGATGATATTGATCAATTTAGAACCATACGCATTGTTTTCAAAATGGGGGACGACATTGCTTGTCACTCCTTTGATTAACTAACAAACACCCTCGAATCTACATGAACTACAGTCAGCGGTTAAGATGGCAGAATGCACTATGTTGCATGCACCGTTTGAAACAATAGGGTAATTGGTGATTGTGCAAGTTTATATTGATTAACTAGAAGGCCTCAAAATACATATAATTGTGTATGGATTCATATGAACTAGAATACTGGCTTATCTGGTCGTGGTTTCACAAAACCACATAAATCGCTTATTCTGCTCAAAAGTCAGTTTTTGACTTAATTTCCCGTTAAAACCGGTTTGCTTGCTGAGTTCAATTTCAAGGAAAAAACTTTTGTTTGCTTAGTCTGAATCATTGCACACCCCGACTTAAGTTTTCTCTATGCGACTCAAATATATAGGACGGACAAGATCGGCGCCACGGCTTCGGGACCTTAATTGGACACAGTTTCCATTTCCTTGATAAAACTGAGTTAAAACTGAAGTTCTTTAGTGGAACGGGCTCTGATCCAAAAATTGTTAGACACATCCTCTATTGGTGGTACTCATTAGAATCGCTCCATGAAAACCATTTATATACTATGTCAAGTTAGATTATTTACTTTGTAACATTTATATGTAAATACCGTGAGCAAATATACTTACTTGGTGTTATTGTAAAATAACTGTATGACTAGACCTAACTGTAAAGTTTGCGTCAATAAAATTATCTACACACAATATAGGATTTAAAGATTCAATGAAGAAAGTATGTAGGTGAACACGCCTCTTATGTGGACCTCTAAAACACTTCCATGATAGTTTTATATCTGTGCCGACTCGGATCAGCCTGGAAAGCAGGCATTACCGGAAGTAAATAAACTAGAATATGTACTTTAACTACAGAAGGAGGTATTTGACGTTGTTGATTTACCCTATGTTGTAGTAGGTCTAACAAACATTTGATTCGAGTTTCGCCTTAAACTTAAATTTTAAACCGTATTCATAATTTTATGTATTTTGTCACTGGAGTGAAAAAATGGAGAGATATTGATAAATGGAGATAGGTAGAGATAGAGAGGTGAATGTATAGAGGAAGAGAAAGAGAGGTAGAGAAAGGGAAGTAGAGATAGAGGGGTAGATAGAGAGGTAGAGATATATAGGTAGAGACAGAGAGATAGAGATACAAAGGTAGAGATGAGTGATAGTTACAAAACAGACGTTTCATTTACAAAATGTTTCATGTTATTTTATCCTCATGTTTTCTGTAAAAGGAATTGGGTAAAATTAAGATTTTGTATTGTATTGGCACATGAGCTGAGCTAAGTCAATATACAAATGTAAGAGCAAATGGCATAACGTTTCATCTTACCTGTAGTGACTCATTTGTTTTTACATATAAGTTTTTATTGAATGTGACCGCTTTCTTTATCTTTTTATGCCGTATCTCTGTGAAAGGCGGACTTTATGCCTCTGCGTAGAATATCAGACCAGACCAGCATGTCTGATACTCTGTGTATGTTGATCCGAGCCTTTGTTTCTGCAATAGATGAAATATTTCATTTGTTAAGCCTTAACCCTTACAGTGCTGGAACCGATTTCATGCTTATGCAAACAGGTTGGATCCAGACCAGTCGCCAAGTAAATTGTTGGCTAGCCTGTGATCTGATTTGTTTGCTACGCTGAGTATCTTTCTTCATTGAAATTAAGTAGACATTTGAGGTTTTGTAAATTAGACGACATAAAAATATATTTTTATCAAATTTCCCAGCATCCTAAGGGTTAATATATTTGACAATCATCTTCTAGAATCAGAATTGTTACAGCACCGCTTTCAGACAAATCAAAACTTCACAAAACTAGGGTTTCTATTGAGTTTGTTAAGGAATATATCATTTCATCATTGTAGGAAAAAGAAAAGTTGCTCAAATTGTAGGACATGTAGAAAAAGCTTAAGTGGGCAATTTCGCCTTTTTCCAAGATTGATCGATTTCCTTTTGTTTTATGAATACATTTCAGCTACACACAGTTTTCAAAAGTCGTTTACACGTAAACTTCTATTTAGTTGGACAATGACAGGAAAGGGTAAAATGGTTTTGTCCGAAGACGGCCCATTTATCCTCAACGAAAACAACTTCATTTTCATCACACGCAAATCCTACTTTTGACTCCCATTTTGAATAAATCTCGTCCTGAAATATATAATATCTAACGGATTTTGTGTAATTCAATGGATCGTTCTATTTCGTTTATTGGACTGGATTTGGAATACATTAACCCTTATAGCGAGTATCTTTTCTCAACAAAATTAAGCAGATATTTAAGGTTTTGGAAAGCATACGACACAAAAATCTATTTTTAGAAAACTACCCAGCATTCTTAGTTGAGTTCATGACTGGTCCATTTTTGAGAAACAAAAGCAGCTAACAATCACAGGTAAAACAAGTAACATACTTTTGTGATTTTAGAAGGAAACAGATTAAACACGTTCTCCATAAGAAATTACTTATTGGAAGCAAATTAGCCTGTTTGTCAAAGTGGTTTGTACATTCTTCTGTAGCAGATGCAAATTCTTATCTAGGCTAGCGTATCCGATATTACTGAGAAAGGAGTTATCATACTTGCATCAGAATACTTAACATGACTTTTAAGAAAACGCTACGATAAAAGGGGAATAGCACGTACCATTTGCGTAAATTTATAACAACATTTCCTCTCATTTCAAAATTGGGCTAAGCAATATTTGAAAATAACACATCATTGGAATCGTCATTGCAAAATTGTTATTTCATTTAATATACTATCCATGTATATCAGTTTTGACTTACACAAATATTTTCTGTAATTTGTTAAGTATAAAACTGCACCTAGGTCTTCATAGTTTTTATACGCAGATGCTTTCAATTTGGATTATTCCATGAATTGCATATCGGGGGAATAGGAAATCTCTTCTTTTATCTGTAGTCGGTGTGAATTGATTGAACATTTTCTATCAAGGGGAAATCGGCGAAAGCATTTCCATATTATTGATGGGAAAATGATTGGGTCACTTTGTGTCCATCTTCAAATAAATATACCAAGCCATCTCTAAATAGAACCACAAGAGGTCGACATACGCTATCTGTAGGGCCAGATGAATTACCAAATGCAAATAGTAGACTGTCCAAAATTGAAAGAGTTTGCAGACAGCATTTAAAAATGTGTTGAAATTGAAAAAAGTCCTTCTGATAGGGCAGGAAACATTGTGTGGAAAAAGAGAAATTGCTCATCAAGAGCAATTTCTCTTTTTACCACTATGTTTTCCAGAGTCGTATGCAACAAGCTGGTCAAATGTCGTTATTGTTTGGTAATGGGTTAAAGTAAGGGCTATGTGTAGCTGAATTATAATAACGTCATGTACTTGTAACCTGATTTCGATCCCATGCGATAATGTTAAAGGGGCTTATTCACAGATGTGAGGGAAATTGTGAGATAAAAACTCATTAAATCTGCACAAGAGCTGTACTGTTTTGTATAACATACTGAAGAACAATCATTGAAAGCAAAATTGATCGTTTTTATTTCTTTGAAACGTGCATACAGTGAATTAACATGTTTTTTAATCCCGAAGCGTGATGTCGCTTTTAAGATCTGCCACATACAGACTGTGCATAATAAGATAAATTGACGCTTTCTGTTTTAACCTATGATTTTAATAGCTGCTTTTAATTATATATCAAACTACGAAACAGACACTGTAATTTTTGAACGACATTTTTATTTTGGTTTTGAAAATTTCTCTTGTTTGAACATGCAACTTTAACCCATTACCAAACAATTACAGTATTTCACCAGTTTGTTGCAAACGACTTTTGAAAATACTGTGGGGGAAGGAGAAATTGCTCGTGGCGAGCAATTTCTCCTTTTCCCACCATGTTTACTACTCTATCAGAAGATTACTTTCCAATTTCATCACATTGTGAAATGTCGTCTGCAAACTCTTTCAATTTTGGATAGTCGAACATTTAACGTTTGGTAAAGCGTTAAAGCACACGAGAAACAACATCTTTTGTATGTTATTGGGTAAAACCATTGTGAGACGCATTCTCTTTTTATGCAGCAGAGGATTCTGTTTAATTTTTAAATGTATATATGTTATCTCTATTACAAATGGAGTCAGTGGTTAAACGGGGAGTGTTCAGACGCCGCTACCTTAATGCGTCAGGCACATGTTAAGAAATGTCAAAGGTCGTCTGAATGTTTTACAGCTGGCCTGAATCACCATAGCAACGACTGGACGATTCTTGTTTCTTTTTTAATAACTCGATATCTAAATTCGGATTACTGTTTCGAAATGTTTCATTATTTAAAAAAGGTGAGCCGTTTATTTTTTATTATTACTAATTTTCGACTCTTGATGAATATGTATTCATAGAATTACACATTGAGTAATGTGTTGAAACCAAACTGAATGTTAAAACATCGTGAACGTTCGATTTCGGCCATTATGTATGCTTTGGACGTTCTTTGGTCATTATCTAACAAAACGAACTATTTCACGTCATATTAACTGATTTGCTGGCTCAAATTGAGAGCGCTAGCAGGCGACGTTTGTTAAGCACGAGCTGTCATAAACGAGTTGTGGTGTTAGGTAGAAACTACTGTGACAGAATGGAAGCTTGTTCGTTTCGAGTAAGTTTTCCTTTTGTCATATCAGTTCGTAGAACTTTGTGTGCCAAGTGCGCCAGCGATAGTCAAAACTTATGACGTGTAATGTATGAAGATGGTGCTATTATCCCGACCAGCAGCCACCGTATTCCAGAGAGGAATTCGTTCTAAATCGTTATAGTAAATTGGCGGCTGACCTGTGACCTAACCTGTTTGGTTCTCGGAGAATCTTTCCTCATCAAAATTAAGTAGATATTTAATGTTTTGTAGAGCAGACGACACAAAATGTATTACCAGAAAATTACTCAGCGTTCTAAGGATCTAACGCCGTGCGAGTAAAGGGTTTACACACAAGAAGGAATCCGTTTGTTTTGACATCAACATGCTATACTTAGAGAGCTGTTAGTGCTTTTAACAATCCATATTCTCATTCGTGGTAATCCTGTCCTGGAGGTGACGTTTTGTTCAGCTTTCTATTCGATATCTTTGAGAGCTGATCCTGGCAACAATATTATACTTCACAAGGTTGTAGTCCATATTTGTGTCCTGAAGAAGAACCACTTTCAGCGAATTTATCTTGATGGTTGATAACTTTACCACGTTCCGATTTAACTGCAGTTTGTACGACGTTTTCAACGGAATTTTAAATCAATACGAATACGAATATTGAATTGAGACGTAAACTTACAAAGTTTCTTGTCGTTACAATAATATTCAAAATATACAAACAACTCAATGTCACATGTAAAAATAAAGTGGAATGCAAAATCATATTCACCTATTCACCTGTCCTCGCTTCAAGTCATTTCTTCTAAGAGCTGCATGGAATTCTTTACGTGACACTGACTGCCTTTTCCCGCTAAACCAGCTATGCAGTGATTGGAGACCTAAGAATTGCCACAAACTGATTTCATTGAAAGTTTAAAATGCTATTGACTCAGCTTAGGTTTCGAACCCAGACTCATGACTCTGAATGGTTTTTTACACACTTATGAATATTTGCAAAATATTTCTTGGATGAGAGCAAATAGCCCTTTTGTCAAAATGATTTCAAAGATCATCTTCAATAAAGAAATTTAACTATTTTCTAACATATAAAGGGATACGGCGTATTTTCGTTATTAACACATTACCAAACAATAACGACATTTAACCACTTTGTTCCTGACGACTCGGAAAACATTTCCCACAACATTTTCTAACATATCAGAAGATTGTTTTCCAACCTTATCACATTTTAAAATGTCGTCTGCAAACTCTTTCAATTTGGGACAGTCGAAAATTTGGCGTTTTGGAAAGGGTTAAATGGTTAATTTGGGCTTCCATTAACACCCAGTTGTATAAATGTTTAATATTCCCATATACGTTTAAAAATAGACCGCGGGACGATAGCTTTCTTACACTATCGGATGCATCTTGATCGATCTCTGCCGTGTTTAGCCCGCGTTTATGGGTAGAGACAGCGAAACAGAACTGGATTTGGATTTGTTGTGTGCAACATGAGCCGTGAGGAGTGATTCTGTTTTTTATCCTTGTTTACAGAACCGGTATTTTGGGATTTCTATGAGAGTTGGGATTCTCGGCTTATTTACGGATTTTACGGACAACCCTAATTTTCTTTTTTCATATTTATTTTCGAAGGATCTTATTCTGGTGGGGAAAGATTCGACTTCTTTAAACAACATATATCAAATGCATCAGTTGATTTACCTGGGGTATGCATTAACCGATTATAAGCCGGGCATCGTAATAAACCTGGAAGAGTGTTGACTCAATTCTAAACAACAATACATGTGTTTAGGATCTATGGGGAAACGTAGAAGTAAAATTCCCTTCAACATCCGACTATGTGGAACGCATACATACAAACCCGGAAAGGCAATTCGTTAAGATTCATTTAAACACAGGCAGACAAATCTTAGACACTTACGTTTTGTCTCGGATAAGCATGGGAGAAACTGCATAAAGTAATCTTTGGCGACAACTAATTAAATAAATGTGTTTGTGTACCAAATCGAGGTTTCTTGGAACTAAATGAAATGCTGTCTTGGATCATTTGCGAAGTTTTCATGCCGATTCAGGGTGATTAGCTATACTGATACATTTAAATGGACTGACAATAATAAACAATAGATGATTGTCTTGGAATAGCAAGTTTAAAGCATAAAGGCTGATCCATGTCCATATGTTATACTAAAACATTTAAATGAATCTACAATGATAAACAATAAATTATTGTCTCGGGGTTGCACTACAAAGTAAAACAGACTGATCCATGTCCATACGTTATACTGAAACATTTAAATGAATCTACAATGATAAACGATAAATTATTGTCTCGGGGTTGCACTGCAAAGTTAAACAGACTGATTAATATCCATACGTTATACTAAAACATTTAAATGAACTTACAATGATAAATGATAAATTATTGTCTCGGGGTTGCACTGCAAAGTAAAACAGACTGATCAATATCCATACGTTATACTAAAACATTTAAATGAACCTGCAATGATAAACGATAAATTATTGTCTCGGGGATGCACTGCAAAGTAAAACAGACTGATCAATATCCATACGTTATACTAAAACATTTTAATGAACCTACAATGATAAACGATGAATGATTGTCTCGGGGTTGCACTGCAAAGTATACAGCCTGATCCATGTCCATATGTTATACTAAAACATTTTAATGAACCTACAATGATAAACGATAAATTATTGTCTCGGGGATGCACTGCAAGGTATACAGACTGATCCATGTCCATACGTTATACTAAAACATTTTAATGAACCTACAATGATAAACGATAAATTATTGTCTCGGGGATGCACTGCAAGGTATACAGACTGATCCATGTCCATACGTTATACTAAAACATTTTAATGAACCTACAATGATAAACGATAAATTATTGTCTCGGGGATGCACTGCAAAGTATACAGACTGATCCATGTCCATATGTTATACTAAAACATTTCAATGAACCTACAATGATAAACGATAAATAATTGTCTTGGGGTTGCACTGCAAAGTATACAGACTGATCCATGTCCATATGTTATACTAAAACATTTTAATGAACCTACAATGATAAACGATATATTATTGTCTCGGGGTTGCACTGCAAAGTAAAACAGACTGATCCATGTCCATATGTTATACTAAAACATTTTAATGAACCTACAATGATAAACGATAAATTATTGTCTCGGGGTTGCACTGCAAAGTATACAGACTGATCCATGTCCATATGTTATACTAAAACATTTTAATGAACCTACAATGATAAACGATATATTATTGTCTCGGGGTTGCACTGCAAAGTAAAACAGACTGATCCATGTCCATATGTTATACTAAAACATTTCAATGAACCTACAATGATAAACGATAAATTATTGTCTCGGGGATACACTGCAAAGTATACAGCCTGATCCATGTCCATACGTTATACTAAAACATTTAAATGAACCTGCAATGATAAACGATAAATTATTGTCTCGGGGTTGCACTGCAAAGTATACAGCCTGATCCATGTCCATACGTTATACTAAAACTTTAATGAACCTACAATGATAAACGATAAATTATTGTCTCGGGGATACACTGCAAAGTATACAGCCTGATCCATGTCCATACGTTATACTAAAACATTTTAATGAACCTACAATGCTAAACGATAAATTATTGTCTCGGAGATGCACTGCAAAGTATACAGACTGATCCATTTCCATATGTTATACTAAAACATTTTAATGAACCTACAATGATAAACGATAAATTATTGTCTCGGGGTTGCACTGCAAAGTATACAGCCTGATCCATGTCCATACGTTATACTAAAACATTTTAATGAACCTACAATGATAAACGATAAATTATTGTCTCGGGGATACACTGCAAAGTATACAGCCTGATCCATGTCCATACGTTATACTGAAACATTTAAATGAACCTGCAATGATAAACGATAAATTATTGTCTCGGGGATGCACTGCAAAGTAAAACAGACTGATCCATGTCCATACGTTATACTGAAACATTTAAATGAACCTGCAATGATAAACGATAAATTATTGTCTCGGGGTTGCACTGCAAAGTATACAGACTGATCCATGTCCATACGTTATACTAAAACATTTTAATGAACCTACAATGATAAACGATACATTATTGTCTCGGGGATACACTGCAAAGTACACAGACTGATCCATGTCCATACGTTATACTAAAACATTTAAATGAACCTGCAATGATAAACGATAAATTATTGTCTCGGGGATACACTGCAAAGTATACAGCCTGATCCATGTCCATACGTTATATTAAAACATTTTAATGAACCTACAATGATAAACGATAAATTATTGTCTCGGGGTTGCACTGCAAAGTATACAGCCTGATCCATGTCAATACGTTATACTAAAACATTTTAATGAACCTACAATGATAAACGATAAATTATTGTCTCGGGGATACACTGCAAAGTACACAGACTGATCCATGTCCATACGTTATACTGAAACATTTAAATGAACCTACAATGATAAACGATAACTTATTGTCTATAGTAGCAGTGATAAGCATACATGCTGATCAAGGGCGATATGTTAAACTGGTGCATTTAAAAGGAACTAACAATGATAAACGATCAAAGGTTGCAGTAGATCGGTCTGTTATAGTTGTATAAGCTGACCCAGGGTGACACAAAATACTGATATATGTCCTTACAAATAATCGATTGTAAACGATGGTGTTTTCTCAAATCAGCAAGGATGAAGCTATACAGCCTGATCCAGAGCGGTATCTGATAACTAACGCATGGGGTTACAAAAATCAATCATAAACGATAAAATCTCGCAGCAGATCAGCATGTGATATTTGTATAGGCTGATTCACGTGATACATAATGCCGATATATTGACTTACAAATAATCAATCGTTAACGAAATTGTTGTCTCAAATCAGCAAGGTTGAACCTATACAGCCTGATCCTTGGTTGTATCGAACACTAATGTATGGACGTACAAATGATCAATAATAAACGATACATTTTATTTCTTAGAACAACAAGTGTAAAGCAGTATTAGTCGATCTTTGTCGATACTTTATTCTGATACTTAACCCTTTACCAAACGCCAAATGTTCGACTGTCCCAAATTCGAAAAGTTTGCAGACGGCATTTCAAAATGTGATGAAATTAAAAAATAATCTTTTGATATGGCAGAAGACAAAGTGGAAAAAGGAGAAATTGCTCGTTAAGAGCAATTTCCCCTTTTCCCACAATGTTTTCCATAGTCGTCTGCAACAAACTGGTCAGATGTCGTTATTGTTTGACAATGGGTTAAACATAATTCTCATTAAGTGGTGTCTAGTGGTGCGATTTCTCAGACTAATGGATCGTAACTGTTGCATTAATACCTAAATTGGAATACTATCTTCTGCTATGGATAATGTTGGAAGCAGTTGTTGAAGATGATAGGAAAACCCAACATCACTTTGGAGGTAAGTCTAGCTTATTCTTACTCTTTCTTTGATTGTCGAGAAATATCGGTAGATTACTCTCCGATATATCCATCAGTACTTCACCAATACTTCTCTGCTAACGATTAGAAATTATGAATTGTACAAACGTCTTCACACATGCTTTATGAATATATGGTGTAAGCTATAAACATGTTTGTTGATGTTTCATGCTGAATAATGTTGTTTTATGTTATATTATGTTAACAGGTTTCATTCATTAATTCGTAGTTCAAATTCTGATGTTCCAATTGTTCTGTTCAAGTGATGTATCAACCGATGACTTGATATTCCATTGTACCAGATGTTTGTATACAGACGTTATCTAAAACAATTGTGACACAAACAACCACAATTCTAATGATGAAAGTATTCGATGAATTGTGTTTCGACTTTGATAATCGGTTTAAAAAATTTGTGTTTTGCATTTTTTCCAAAAGATTTCCACTTTACATCAACTATATAAATATCATCATTAGAAATAATCGTATCAGAATGTCGTATTAAACGTCATTCGAATAATCCATGGATTTCATTTGAGAGGAACTAGTTTAGAGAAAATGGATAACCTTCGGTTTTGAAAGTTATTCAACTTCGTAAAAGTTCTTTCCCAACAACCAGTACAAAGTATTTGTTGTATTTTGAATCCGAATCGAAATTTAACTTTGTCGTAGATGAGTTCACAATTTTGCATCTTCTTTAATAAAGTAAACGGGTTGCACTATTTTCTAATGCATCGACAATACGTCTAGCCTGAAATCTAACAAATACTGTCTAATTTATAAATGTCAATAACCTTTGTTATACAAACTGATTGGTTTGATGCGTTACTGCGTGCCTTCAGGACAGTGCTTATACAACTTCGAACACATTAAAGTTAACCTCGAACCAGAGGATTTTTTTGTATCTGTTGATGTATCTGGACAATGTGTTCAGTGATATTGCGTTTCCTCGTTCAGTATGAATGGAGAGAAACCGAACTGTATTTTCCATAACATGTGCACAAGACGTATATAAAACTATAAGCATTCCGAGAAACAATTTACGTTGTAAGAAAAGTCATATCTACCGCACCTGGTATGATGTTAAAGAATAAAAATGAACAAAGCAACTGGCCAATGTAACTACGTGAACTACTCCTCTTCTTCTTCTTCTTCTTCTTCTTCTTCTTCTTCTTCTTCTTCTTCTTCTTCTTCTTCTTCTTCTTTCTTCTTTCTTCTTTCTTCTTTCTTCTTTCTTCTTTCTTCTTCTTCTTCTTCTTCTTCTTCTTCTTCTTCTTCTTCTTCTTCTTCTTCTTCTTCTTCTTCTTCTTCTTCTTCTTCTTCTTCTTCTTCTTCTTCCTTCTTCTTCTTCTTCTTCTCCTTCTTCTTCTTCTTCTTCTTATTCTTCTTAATTTAAGAAAAACTTGAGTATAATGATAACACTTAAAGAAAATATTGTATACTTATGATGTACATGGGCTGTTGTTTTAATCTATTTAAGAAATGGGTTGTTGTATGAAAATTAAAATAAAAGCTACAACATGTATCGAAAGGAGCAAATGAACTTCTCAAAGACACAATAACATCCGATCAGTGAAAAACACTGTTGTCCACTGATAAGTGTTGTCTAATTATATACCCGTATGGTCTCTATAACAATGAATCAGGTTTTCAAACTTAAAATATACCTTCTGTCAACAAACATAACGCGCAAGCTTTGGATATGATCTATCAAATCGCATCCTAGTCAACTAATGACCAGTGGTGATTGAAAGTAAGGGAGCTCATCCCTTGTACTATACTATATCACATGAGCTGGTTCTTGATACATACATAAGAATTTGGTGTGCTATATTTATAACCTCTGTAAATGGATATAATAATAATTTAACATTCACATAGATAGATGACAATAGTTACATGTTTATATAAATTTTGTTCCGGGTAGATGGACCCACAAGGAAGCGTACCCGACATTGTAAGCCAATTTCTAACGGCACACTGACATACAACTGTTAACTGATGGACATCACAGTACTCTGGGGGCGGGATTTAGATGCCGTTTTCATAAAGAAACCCCTACAATAACCATTTTGAAATAACGAAATGGAAGCAATAACTTACGGATTGAAAAGGGTGACAAACAGGTCCAGGTATCATATCGTCAAAACTATGATAGGATTGAAAAGTGAATTCATAATCATTTCTATATAAGGGAAATAACTTGTAAATGTGCTGTTATGTGCCTGGGAAATTTTATGAGTTGCCTCCCTTACTACAATACAGCAACTACTTCGAGTACTTTGCTTGATCAGTTTCTTGTCCTCCATGAGTGAATAGTCAGCCTTCTTTATAGTCACGAAATAAGGATGGTATGTCTAGATCAACTGTAAGGACAAGTTCCAAAAAAAAGAAAAAAAGGAAAAAACAAACGTTGTGATTGTAAGCAAAAAAAAAACCAAGTAATTCTTGAAGAAGTAGATATAAGTATATATAAGTTATAAGATATAAGTAGATACCAAAACCATGAACATCTACTTAATTCTGACGACGAAAGATACTAATAGTCGCAAACAAGTTAGATCATAGGCAAGCCGCCAATTTACTTATATTTATCTATTTGTATAAGCATGATGTTGGTTCCAGCACTGTAAGAGTTAAAGCAACATAACAACGTTGTCAGGTTGAACTGATGTGTAGATAAAGTATGATGAACAAGCACAGTAATAACAGTAGTGCCCTGATGGTTTATAATATATTTCCCTTACCACCTTTATTAACGTTATTAATTGTTAGTATAACTTTAAATTTGGATTTACAAAACATCATTAGATATATCTGTAGACATGCTGTAAATGAAACGTAAGTATCGTAGTTGTCCATATTCCTTATTCGAAAATCTTAACAAAACCTCCCCCCTCAGATATGTTTTTTCATACGCCTTTACAGATTGTCAAGAGTTTTTTTTATTATTATTAGTTATCATTGTTATAATTTTTAGTTTTTTTTATATATAACTTAACTGATTAGGCCCCAACCTGTCTGATCTATTTGAATCGTGCCGTTATCTTATCTCGACTATGATTTGATATATTGATGGCAGTTGATCAAACACGCAATCTATCATATATACCTCAGTGTAAAAATATACTTCCGAACAATTTTTGTTCTTCAGCAATACTTATATATGTTCTCTTATATGTTCTTTGTAATGAACTATTTGTTATGGAATTTCTATAAACTGTATGAGGGTAATGTTATGTAATGTATTTCATCCGGTTTTACGATGGACATAATTATGGCCTTTATGAAATGACCAACGCTAATTTTACATGTAATGGACGATGATTTCATGGTTCAATCTATCTGCTACTCACGCGAATCAATCATTCCTTACACCCGTATACTATCTTCTTATTGCGACTGCTATAAAAAAACGTAAGAAATAACTGCACGAAATAAGAGAAATTGCTCATACTAAACAATTTCTTTTCTTGTTTGCTTCTTTGGAAAAGTTAAAGGATGCAGTTGTATAAGTCATGTTTCATATTTATCGTCTGGCGTTCTTTTCAACATTGCTGACATCACAATGTCCAATACGATGGAATGAGACAGAAAAAATGTCTTTTTATCAGACGATGACTATGCTTACACAAAAAGGAGCATCGAAATTGTATGTTGAAAGTTGCAGACTCGATCCAAAAACCATGCAATAAATACCTGAAATTCTTTTTAATCCGACACCCACTTTAACCATTTACCAAACGCCACATTTTTACTGTCCCAAATTGAAAGAGTTTGCAGACGACATTTCAAAATGTGATGAAATTGAAAAAAGAAAGCATTTGGAAAAGAAAAAATCTCTTGATAAAAGCAATTTCTCCTTTTTCAACAACGTTTCCCAGAGTCTTCTGCAACAAACTTGTCAAATGTCGTTATTGTTTGGTAATGGGTAAATCTACTCGTCATATACACGTCGGCATTTTACCTACATCGATTTGTACGCTATCATGATTATAATCATATATCTTTACCCATATAGTGCTGGAACCGACAGCATCCTTATGCAAACAGGTAACATCCAGGCCAGCCGCCAAGTAAATTGGCGGCTGGCCTGTGATCTTACCTGTTTGGTTCTCTGAGTGTGTTTCCTCATCAAAATTAAGCAGATTTTTATAGTTTAGGAAAGCAGGCGACAAAAAATCTGTTTTAAGAAAATTATCCAGCATTCTAAGGGTTTAGTTTCGGAAAGAATAACTAAACATTGATAAGTCAATACTGTGTATCTAGTAGTTTATCGATTGATCTATTGGTAGGTTATCACCGAGATTGGAATTTATAATATCACGATCTATATGAACTTTATGTTCTATATAATGATTCGGTTAGTTTTGACCCTTTACGGGGCAGAACCCAGCTGGGTACCGTTTTACTAAACAACTTACGGAAAATATTTGCGTAAGTCATTACTGATAAACATGGATAGTATCTTCAATGAAAGTACAATAATGTAATGTGACATGTCATTGGAAGCGTCTCGGAGAGACGATTCCAATGATGTGTTACTTTGCAATATTGCTTAGCCCAATATTGACAAAAGAGGAATTGTTGTTTTAGACTTACGCAAATCTTTAGCGTAAACTGTTTAGTAAAACGGTACCCAGGTTGCCTAACTGTTAAAGGTAGATGGAGGATATGAGTAAAAATAATACTAATAAAATATATAGAGTTCTTTATTATGTTCACAAAAACCATTTAAATTTATTTTTAAATGTTGTGAGAACCTATTTGATAAACTTCTTTTACATAAGTTATTTTGTGCTAGAAATATAGATGCCTCCAATTCTATCTTGTTTATCAACAATATCTTTGTTTAAACGAATTTTGATTGGTCGGTTAAACAATTTGTGTATCATGTGACCAGTTCAGCGGCGAAGAATCGGACAATCTGATCTGTTAAACTAGCTGTTTTTTGTTGTTGTTGAAACTATTTGAATCTGACCAAATATCTACCAAATGATGTAGTTTGATATAGCATTAATCTTCTTTAATGGGACTTTAAAGGACTTTACTGGAAATCACAAAAGTCATTTCCGCATGGGTTAAATTAAGTTTACAAGCTGAACTCATCGGTTTTATCTATTGAAATCGTTTTACTTATCTATTTTAATTCGATTGAGAAACAAGTTCTTACAACTAAGGTAAATCCGTCTCGGTTCTGCTTCCTGGATACATAAACAGTACTCGCGCCGAATGTGGGTTAATGAACGGTAGCAAGGCAGATACCGCCGCTCACTGGATTCGAACCCACTAACCTCGTGTATCGAGGCCGGTGCTCTACCTCTAAACCACTGCCATCTATTGAAAATGTACTTAAAACGACTTAACTATTTCGTTATTTTGACTTACTTAGTCAAATAAACAATTTAGATATCTCGTTTTTAAGACTTACTAACTCGAGATAAAGAAATAAAAAAAGCATTCTAGTACATGTCATCTCTTTGCCACCATAGTTGCATTTTTATATCCATTTTATTTGAAGTAAAATACTTGAGAATGTTATTTTCATTATCGTGGGTGACATGTGGAGAATGCATAGCGATCGAACGAGTGGCATCTATGAGTAATGAATCTCCGAATTGCAGCTCAACATGTAAAGTCTGTTTTTCGTATTTAGTTTCTAACCAAAAGTTTTGTTAAATCAACCGAAGTCTGCCTTTGAACTTTACTTTAACACACCGACTTTCCACGGGATCCCAACAGGTCACCTTCGCCCTGCTGCTACTAGTGTCCAATAAAGAGATTCTTTCTTCCATCTTTTAACATCATACACAAGAACCTAATGTGTTTCAAGACGCTTCTTAAGACCATTTTTCTTCAGCGAAAATCAACAGCATTTGTTGTACAGAACTTACCATAAAGCACATTATCATTGCTGATGTTTACCAACCCAACATTTCGTATTACTGATTAAGGTGGTGTTGACCAAATTCGAAACTTTTTGGTTTTAGTCGCAGTATCATCTTAACGGAACAGTTCAAGGACTTACGAACAACAACTGATTTATGAAGATATGACTGATTCAAATGAAACGCGAAATGTTGCAAGGATTGTTTTAACACTGTCCTGATTTTGAATTAAGTAATTAGTCTGAATTCAAACCTTTAGAATGCTGGGTAATTTTCTAAAAATAGAATTTTGTGTCATCTAATTTCACAAACCTAAAATATCGGCTGGCCTAGATCTAACCTGTTTGCATAAGCATGAAGTCGGTTCCAGCATTATAAGCGTTAACATTCTGTTTAAAACAAGGTTACGTAATGAGAAAGAACTAGTTCTCTTAGTCTAAAGAGACAGTTTACTCGGCCACCATTTGATTATGAAAATAATTTCATTGTCATGGTGAAGTAGGGGTCTCGATGTATATAAGGTAGATCTAAATGTTTAAATGTATCGGCCAGCTCAGTCTGTAGAATGTTCGCACGGTTTGTGGAGGTCCCGGTTCGATTCTCGGCCTTGCACTACGTATATCTCATCTTATTTTAGATATGGCTTTTGGAAAGAGAACATTGTGTGCATATATTATTCTTGCATTTGAAATGTTTTCAATTTGAATATATTAGTACATGACCAATCTTGGTGTTTTATATTTCCTTCCCAATATAAATGGATATATTAAGTATCGATCTCGGCTGGTTTCATGTTTCAGAGTGCAATCCGAATAACACAAATTGCGAAAATATTAGGTATTTACCTTCAGTGCATGCATGCACTTTGTTTAGAACTGCTTTTGAAGTACAACACTGCTATCAAAGTATCAGGATGACGGGTGTGAATCTAGTCCGACTTTGATAAAGGGACAAATTGCTCAGTTTTTAAGTCAGAAAATTGTGCATACGGCTTATTGCTGGAAAAAGGAGAGACTGTTCACATGAGCAACCCCTCCTCTTTCCCAACAATAAGTAAAAAAATCCTTGCGTATTGTTTGTAATCGCTGTCCAGTTTTATCTTGTCACCTATCTAATCAGGGTGTGTAGGTCAGTTGGGGGTGCGGCATTTCGCCCATTGTCCCGTACGTCACCGGATTGACACCGAATGAGATCCGAAGGTATCCAATTGCTTCTCGATTTCCGGGTCATTAAATATTCATAACAGTTTCAATGACAGGTTAAGATTGCGATATCAATGGATTGCATTCTGTGTTCTGTGCTTTTATTCCAGTGTTTGTGTTTATGATTTGGGTTCATTAG
The DNA here is from genome assembly GCA_947846245.1 of Cerastoderma edule. NCBI lineage: Eukaryota > Metazoa > Mollusca > Bivalvia > Cardiida > Cardiidae > Cerastoderma > Cerastoderma edule. Next base: position 35,844,129 of record OX401408.1, on the reverse strand, counting down.
ACTTTAGCGAATTGGTATTATATGTATATATCGACAATTATTTGAACTCTGTATAAAAAGGTGCTCGTCTGACTTTGTGGAAAGGTTGCACCTTATTAATTTGTTCATGTATGCTTGGTATTTAAATATTCACATTTCATTTCTCTTTTTCACACCAATATAGTTTGTAGCTATCCTCTGATAAGTTCAATTGGTCTCTTGACGTCCTCTCTAAACTATTTACCGTGTCCGTATTTATGCATACTATATCAATGCAGTTACATCATTGCTTTAAATGTTTCTTAAAATAATATGTATATTGTGTCGCTCTTTTACTGAGAACTAGCTGTGACCGAGTACTTATAGTTCACAGATTATTATCCCACAGATTTTGTTCTATGAGTAATCAACGTTTTAAGGACGATCTAAACAATCCCTGTCACAAACAGTTGATCCTTTTTTTTATCAAACCGTTGCTAGTATCATGTGTTTTCATTGACCCATTACCAAACAATAACGACATTTAACAAGTTTGTTGCAGACGACTCTGGAAAACATTGTGGGAAAAGGAGAAAATGCTCATAACGAGCATTTTCTCCTTTTCCAAGAAAGTTTTCTGCCCTATCAGAAAATTACTCTTCAATTTCATCCTATATTGAAATGAAGTCTGCAAACTCTTTCAATTTGGGACAGTCGAAAATTTGGCGTTTGGTTAAGGGCTAAACCATTGTAAAATGAGTTTGAGCCCTTTTTAGTGCTTTCATGTAGAACTAGCAATATATACACTGTTCTCTGACGCACATTGCTATTTTCATGGGACAAGTGTAGGACAATGGTCCAGGGGCAGAGCGTCGGACTCGGGACAAGAAGGTCGAGGGTTCGAATCATGTGAGCAGCGGAACCTGCTATGCGACATTACATTAAGCCACATTCGGCGCGATTACTGGTTGTGTATCCTGGAAACGAGAGTGATAAATCTAAGTTGTAAGAACGTGTTTCATGTTATCGATGTTAAATGAATAAGTTTAAATGTGATTAAAGTGTTGATCGAAATAATATTTTGGTACCCAAACCCTCTTAGCCAATTGTATGATTTTTGCAGGATGGAAATCATGTTTCATCATTTACCAAAAAATAATATTAAATCATTACAGTGCTGGAACTGACTCCATGCTTATTCAAACAGGTTAGATCCAGACCAACCACCAAGTAAATTGGCGGCTGGTCTGTGATCTCACCTGTTTGCCACTCTGAAAACCTTTTCTTTTTTATCAAAATAAAGCGGATTTATAAGGTTTGGAAAGCATACGACACAAAAACCAACTTTTCGAAAATTACCAAGAACACTTTACTATATCTGCAAGAGAGGTGGGCTATTTTTTAACCAAACAGATTTGAAATGGGTTGAGATGTGAATCAATAATCTAGTTTTATGTAACTATTACAGAGCTGTGTCATTTTATCTATAGAGGACATTTTATTTCTAAAAGATTAGCGCCAAATATCTGTGGCATGTCTCTTTTAAAAGGATCAGATTGTTAAGAAATAGAAACGAGAAAACCTGGTCAACTTGAACTTTCACATGCCGTCTGAGAGGCATTTAAATCGAGATTTGAAACGACACGTGTCTATTGACAGAGTAATGATACAAAAATATAATCAAACGTTAATATCAAATTTAAAGGGGAAAAAAGAAGACAAAAAGTCCTAAAACCTGACAAGTATAACAGAAGAAAGAAAGATAATGTCACTCAAAACGTAAAATTAGTGCACCATTATTCAAATGATAGATAAGTCCTTAGAATGTTGGGTAATTTTCTAAAAAAAATTGTGTCGTCTGCTTTAAAAAAAACTTAAATATCTGCTTAATTAACGATTGTGTCTGATACCCAGAGAAGCAAACATGTTAGATCACAGGCCAGCCGCGGCTGGCCTGGATCTTACCTATTTGCATAAGCATGAAGTCGGTCCAAGCACTATAGGGGTTAGATACGATAATACCAAAGTATATTGCATACAGTTTCGATCCGGATACGATAATACCAAAGTATATTGCATACAGTTTCGATCCGGATACGATAATACCAAAGTATATTGCATACAGTTTCGATCCGGATACGATAATACCAGAGTATATTGCATACAGTTTCGATCCGGATCAACCTGTGTAGGTCACACAGTATATTCTGGAACAGAGCTTTGAACGTCCAATAATGTGATAATCACATATAACTCTCTTGATAGAAATATGTAAACAAATTTAAAATAATGATAACAATAGCTGGCATTATCCTTCGACAAATGCATGTTCACAAATATAAAAGACACATTGCATAAAGTAAACAGGGTATATTTTGTCAATGAAAATACAAATGTCCTTTCTTTCATTTTATTTCAATTAAAATCACTATCGCTTAAAAACTATTATAATATATCGAGATATTATTGAAATTGAGCAATTTTCTCGGGCGGTAAAGATCTGACAAGACACTAATTGGTTCCTTGATGTTACAACAATTATGTCATATCAATGATTATTATGATATTTCGTTACATAACGGTTTCGATTAAATCGAACCAAGGTTTGCAATACACTGATAAGAATTCTACGTATTGATCTCGGATTCTTTGTTTGAATCATTGAATACCCAAACAATTCTTATGTCAATGTTATTTCAATGTCTTTTACTCAGTAATGCAGTGTTGAAGAGCGATTTTTTTGTCGTTTTGTTAGTTGAACTAAATATTTCTGGTACGATTCTACCAAGCGATGGAAATGATCTAGAAAAGACAGACAAAACAAATACTGAAAGTTGAAAAAAGTTGCCAATGGTCACATGCCATAAAACCGATTTGTCTTGTACTATGAACAGTTTTTTCCCCTTTCCCTTGCGACACAACGTGTCCATTTCTTATCTGAAGCTTATGCTTTCAAACCATTTTACGTTTTGTAAAGTGAGGTATACGTACTCTTGCAATTTATTGTTTGTAGGCTTTGAATTCCCTTCTTCTGCTGATGTAAACCCATTCCCTCCATGTGAGATTTTGTCAGAATAGTTTCACATAACAAAGATAAAACAAACCACAATTAAATGTTTACAAAGACCTAATAAACATATTTATTATGTCTTTGATGTTAACGACCTAGAGGTCGCCAACGATAAGAATTCTTACTCAAGCCGAAAAAAAGAATCTAAAGGTGTAAGAAATCACAACAGTCCTATCGTTGGGTCCGATCGGTTACGAACAATGAGATGTGCGCACGCACCATGCTCCCTTTGTCTTACAGATCATCAATCGGAACTACTCGGGTATTTCCGTGAGCTGTGAAATACACCTCGGATATAAGTGTAGGGTTACAATTTTTCGGGTAAATCGGCATCCGGCAATTAACACATTTTCTAAGCGTGCAAGTTAAGTAGTTCAATGTTTATTGAAGTGTTGGATATCCTTTTTAATCATTTTTTATCGGTAACGAATACGAAATAGCGAAATTATAAGTTGTGACATATATATATGTTTCATTAATCAAATTAAACGACTTTTACGATTTGACATTTAAGATCTATTTTTAACAACGAGAGTGAAGTGACGTCATTTCCGCGGGAACCAATATGGCGTCGTCCCTATTATTTCAGAGGTGTTTTCATTGGATAAACCCGATGTGTTCAGATTGACAGATCATAACGGTCGGAGTTCAGTGACTGCCACCCAAGATGGCGGAGTGGGTGGGGATGAGAATTGTGTTAATCGGGAGGTTACAGGAGTCGGACCGGTCTGATAACCTCCCATCTCAGCCATGCTAGATACACTCCTTTTAGGAGTCATACATGCAAACCAGGTACGTAGTTGTCTATACGCGAGTACGCTGGTGAATCCACATGATTCTGACATACAAAAAATCATGATATTTCTTAAAATCACAACATACTACTTCATTAATGTATAAACCCTTGAACATTTTATGTCATGAATGACACTGAAAAACCACCTAGAATGCACCAGATTGCACCATTATTTTCAGGATTTTCTTGGTGAGTATGACCCCGGATCCCTCTAGCTTAATCCTGAATCCACATCCATGGAGGCTATGCGCCTGCAAATGCTTGAAATTCATGCTGCCTCATGTTCGTTTAGCATTTTAACCATTTCATCGTGATCAATTTGGAGGATTAAAATGTCTCATGATTGATAGGTCGTTGGCTATCGGTTAAATTTCAAAGAAGAGACGGGTCCATTGCACTGACAGAGGTCACACCCAGACTGTTGACATGCATGATTCCTTCAAAGCGCATCGAGGTGAAGTTCTGTTAAATACGAACACACCCCCATTTTAAACATACCAAAACAGTAACAATGTATCAATTTATGTACTCTTTACGTAACTCTTTCCTGTGGAAACACTTTTGAATTGAGACTTTCAATATTTCAAAGAGCTACTAAACAAAGGCTACAACGACATGGAAGTCTTTCCACACCAGGCCAATACCATCAGCAGTCTGCCACCAACTGCGATGTCGTTTTGGCCAGAACTTGGCGCAGTTTTCAACAGAATTTCATTTTAATCACGATGGCCAGTGCAACTATACGAAACCGTGGTAATCCGTTATCAAAAATGCATAGTATTCTTTATTTACATTGTTGCAACCTAATGTGTTGTAGTTTGAGTTAAGGTAGAATTCCCATAATCCACCATTTTAAAACTCATTCTTTCGTCTGATTACTTCGGGCGTTCTCGGAATAAAGCGGTCGGCGCCGAAGCTATTCGCTTTCAATCGAATTTGAATACCGAGAACGCCCTCAGTAATCCGACGAAAGAATGAGTTTCAAAATGACGAATTATGGGAATTCTACCACAAGGTTAACCACCATTAATATTAGTATTTCGGATCTAAACGGAGACCAATTCTTAAATTCGAACTCCTTTTGTTTCTCACCTGTTGAAGAATTGTATGCTTTTGAATCAAATAGTTGCTTTGCCAAACGAACACAATGATGTGATGTTGAAATGTCAACGAATCGTCATTCAAAGACACCATATAGTCCTAACACCTCTAAGGATATTCGAAGAACTAGTATAAACCTTGACTATCTTTCAGTAAGGCTTTCATGAACGTGCATGAATAGAAGTGATAAAAAAGGGGTTCCATCAGTGTACAAGCCGCAGGTTGATGATTATTTTGACTAAAAAAATAACTGATCAACATGTGACGTGGAGTTTTTTGACTTTAACCTTTTTTGATGATTTCTTTTGAACTAAACCCGGGACCCTCGGTATAGGAGGCCGCCACTGCACCTCTGTCGCCCGCCGTCACTGAAAAATTACACAAGGTATACCCATGGTAATGTTTTAGAAATTAAATGGGCTAAGGCAAAGGTTTGACATAGTTGAAGGGCTAAAGGTCATTGCTCATTTAGCCCACATACACTGGTCCTGTTGTTGTTATTTCTCTCGTTATAATCAACTTAAATTCTCCTCAAACAAACCAATCGTAAATATGTCATTAGAATTTTGTAATAAATTAAGAAATTAATATCCACATGCTCCTTCAGCGGCCATGAGAGATGGTGGCACTGACACGCTGCTGTCAAATTTTGATTCTGATTCAATTTTTGTTTTCCTCGCATGCTTGGTCGGTATAAATCTTCCCGCCAGTGTTTTAGAGAACCCGGTACCAAAAGATAACGACGTTTGATCCAGGCGGCCAGCCGCCAATGTACTTAGCGGCTGGTCGGAATCTAACTAGTTTGCTACCCCTGAGTATATTTCTTCAACAAAAGTAAGAAGATGTTTAACGCTTGGGAAAGCAGACGACACAAAGATCTACTTTTAGAAAATTACCCTACATTTTAAGGGTTGATATATCTATTGAGCGCATCAAGCCCATTCTCGATAGTCCTGATTTGTTTTAATTATATCGACGGCACAATAAAGTTCGAATCACACTCAGATGAACCGTCGCTGTATTATAAATTGACTGTTTCTAACATGGTGTTTAAAGCAACAAGTCATAGTATACACACGTATATTCGAAGTTAAGATCGGATAAATCGAACGCTACATGTTGTTTTCATGAAATACTTTTGTTTTACTATCTATGAGTTGATACGAGTTGACTTGATCTTATGTAGAAATGTAAACAATTCAATATAAGAATGAATGATGAAAACTGGGTTAGGCTGGACCGGGTCATATCGTAACAATAGCTTGGTACAAAGGTCATAAAAACAGCCGTCAGTCACTTAATCAATACTTGTGAGAAAGTTCAGCTTCGTCTATTTTTTATGATCCGAAACAATGGTATGAGTGGTTGACTGTTTGCTTTACGTAAACTCGTTGCACCTAGATAGTTGTGCACTTGGTACAAATTAATCATTAACCAGACAATAACGACATTGACCACTTTGTTGCAGACGGCTCGGAAAACATTGTGGGAAAAGGAGAAATTGCTCGTGACGAGCAATTTCTCCTTTCCCACAATGTTTTCTACCCTATCAGAAGATTATTTTCTGCAAATTCTGCAAATTCTTTCAATTTGGGACAGTCGAACATTTGGCGTTTGGGAAAGGGTTGACTACAAATACCACTGTGATGATGAAACTAAAAGCCTTCATCAAGATGGTAAGAACTTTCGTAACAACAATTAAACCTGATAGCTATAAACAATTCTCTTAATTTTTATAATTGTTCATAACGTCTTTCTCAACACTTTTTACGCATCTACTGAAGAAAACTTAAACCATCAAGGTGACTTTTGGATAAATAGCTTCTTAACCCATTACCAAACAACAACATTTGACCAATTTAAAGCAGATGGTTCTGGAAAACATTGTGGGAAAAAGAGAAATTGCTCTCACCGAGCAATTTCTCTCTTTCCCGCAATGTTTTTTGCGATATCAGAAGATTATTTTCAATTCTATCACATTTTGAAATGTCCTCTGCAAACTCTTTAAATCTGGGACAGTCGAAAATGTGGCGTTTGATAAGGGGTTGATTGTACTTCTGTGGCAGGTGCGACAGAGTGATGTACATGTATTGTAAATGGTCATTGATTCAGTTCTGATGATGGATTGAATAATATTTTTTAACTTTTGTTACTCACAAAAGACATTTTCTGAGATAGTTCATTTGAAACGCTTTTTATCTAGGTCATTGCGTTCTGGTGTTTAGATATCTAAAGAATATACCTCTGTTTGTTAGTTTTTCTTGTATCAAGCAACCATCATGAAGATTACAAAAACCTGACAAACCCTGCAACTTATTACTTACTACATAGCGCAAGCCATGCGGAAAGCCTTGGTCTGACCTTTCTGCATATTGTGTGCCCTGTATCTAAGTTTTAAACTATTTATTTATTTAGCATTCCATGTGAGAATGTGGTGCTTAATAGTAACTGACTGCATAAGTATTTACAAGACGATTTCAATAAATGTAAATAATTGAAAACATTAAGAAAAATGTTTGAACAATAAGAAAGTAAGTATGTTGTGAGCAACTCCTTGATTGATCAAACAGTTTTCAAACGCCTTGTTCAACAACTCGATCTTAAACAACAATCCAATACTAAAGGGTTAAAGTTCATAAATGACAACGTAAGGGTTAAATTGCGATTTAATTCATTAATGGTAGTCGGAGTAAGTGCAAACACTGGTACGAAGACAATACAGTACGAAACGCCGTTGGTGCGAATCGATACACGTTTGATCTTCGATCACCAGCGATCACATGACCCATTTAGGTTATATCTAATCTTAGCTTTAATCCATTTGAGACTGGTCCAAATTGAAAGCAAATATATAAAACAACAAACGCTTTCGATCTCAGATATTTAGTAGAAACCGTAAAGATTTAAAAGTGCTCATCAGGAAAAAGGTTTACATTTTGTCACAATGGTGTTCAGAAATTGCGACAAAGTGACGTATAGTTGAGTAAAGAGTTAATAGCTTCACTTAAACATGTAAATGTTCATTTTTAAGACCTGCCACAGAAGTCTAAAGCAATCACTTATTGAAAAGATAAGGACAATTTCTCTTTTTGTCGTAATGATCTCACCCAAATACCACAAAAAAGTCGCAAAGACTTCATGCGCGAATTTGCAAAGTTGTAAAACTATTAGAAAATAGGTAATATATATTTCAGAGGGTGAGTTATCAACTAATTAGTATCCAATTCGACAAAAACAACAAAAACAACAACAACAACACATATTCGCCCGTTACACGCCGAGTTTTGGTAGATGTCACGGTAGCAAGTCTGCCTTTGATTTTGATCCTAAACACGGTCGATGATATTGCCGAAGCTTGTTAGATTGAAGCTTGTCTTATTCGTCCTTCATCGCTCCACAAATGTATTTATAGATACGATCAGTTAGTGTCTTAGTGTAAACATATTTTATTCAAGAAAGAAACACCATTACATGTATATACATTACAAACAATTTAGTTAAATGGATTGAAACGAAAGCTAAAAGCTTATAGAGTTCCTCTCCTTGAGTTAGTGTCTTGCTTTGATGAAATTAAAGCATGAGTGATCAATGTCTCATCTTGTCACAACAACTCCTACATCAACAATCGGAACTACTCGGGTATTTCCGTGAGCTGTGAAATACACCTCGGATATAAGTGTAGGGTTACAATTTTTCGGGTAAATCGGCATCCGCCAATTAACACCCTTTCTAAGCGTGCAAGTTAAATAGTTCAATGTGTATGGAAGGGTTGGACATCCTTTTAAGTAATCCTTTTATCAGTAACTCATACCAAATGGCAAAATCGTTGTTGTGACATGTTAAGTTGTTTCCTCAATCAAATTTAAAGACTTTTTAGATTTCCCATTTAAGATCTATTTTTAGACACGAAAGTGAAGTGACGTCATTTAGCTGGGAACCAATATGTCGTCATCCCTATTATTTCAGGTGCGTTGAAGCAGGGTTGAGTGCAGTGGTCGGTTGAAAACTGATTTTCTTTTTAAAGATAAGTGTACATGTCTTCATGCCCATATAGATAATATCTGGTGAATTCAATAAAGGAATTTCATCAAATGATAGTTTTATAATAACAATGACTTTTCATTCCACAGGTGTCTATGATTTCTATAAAACATTAACTCAGTGTGTTTTAATGACTCATAATTCATTGACATTAACTATGGATATTTGTTTGATTGCTTGGCAATCGTAAACAGAAACATGATTCCTTGAGAATAATGGAATTTACTCCATCTAACACTTAGCTATCTGTATATACTGGTAAAGAGGCCACCTCGTGTGCGGGAGATAGTGTGAGAAAGTACAAGGCCATTCCAAAGCCAAGACGTAATAACAAAAAAACAAAACAAAAGGATGATAGCATTTACCACCAAACATGGCACTCATCGTAATTCAGATAATTCTACGATCAAAATGCTAGGTTAATACAAACAAGAACTGCTGTAATGCTCAAATAAAATGTCGACAGACGAATAAATGGAATCACAAAGAATGACACCATGGTTAGTGAAATACTGGAATAATCGCGTTATAAAGAAGGATATTGTATTGTAACAACAAATATTTAGATACATGTTGTAAGCTTCTATTTGTTAATACACAATATTTGTACATGGCATAAGCGACTCAGAATCAAATGTGCCTCAGCCTCCAGACTAGTCCGAACGATCCAGACATAGATACTTCTTTCTACACAGATACAGCGTGGATCATCCGAGTTACCTCCAGAATATCTTATTTTTATTTACAGATATGATTTCAAATTTGGATGACTCGGTTAAAAAAGGCATTTGAAGACATATTCTGATCTATTATGGGAGATGATATTTTATTTTCATCGTAGATACAGTAGCCGGTTAACCAAATACACGCTTTACAACCAGTTGCAGCGGTTTTGAATTCATCTGTTTTGCATACTTCATTATGAATCACGAACAGTTTCGCTCTGACGAGTTAAGAAATTTTGCATAATAATTTATTTCATAATTTTCTTAAGATTTATCTGTTTTTCGATGTAAGGCCGTATCCTTTACTTTTTTTTTTATCCCTTTCCTGTTCGTGTTTCGTTTCATTTTTGATGAATTTATTTACCATTTCTCTAGTAAATTTGCAGTTGATAAAATCATCTGTAGCAGAAGTTTTAAGACACAATTTTATCAAAATAATACATTTCACAAACAAACAAATTCTTCTTTTGTCACAATGTTTTATATTATATATTATGAATAACTAATTATATTCCTGTTATTATAGTTGTTGTCTTCTTTTGCTTTCAATTTGGAACCATTACACAATCAAATAAGAAGAAAATGTTTAAAGAAAGCCTCAAGTGAGCAGACGGTTCGTTATGTTTGTATAAATAACATTGGACAGATTATTACAAAAGAAATAAAGATTTGCAGGTTCGTTCGCCAATCAAATTTAGAAAAGTTGAGATTGCATATGAAATCATCAACGAATCGAATTATATTGACATTCTTTTAGGAATATCGTTTGCTGCTGTTTTGTGTATTTGATTTGTGATTAGAAAAGCAATATTTTGAAGATCCATACGTCTCTTTTTTTCTCATTCTAATACCGATCAAGGATTAAACACAGGCTGTGATGAGCCCTTTCTGGATAAATGGAAAAATACCACAACAGAACATTTTATTATGACCATGTCACATTTTTGTATATATCACAGTTGAGATGTATCGATATAACGTAGATGGATCAGAATCTGTGATAAACTAACATGTAAAATGTGTTTCAGGTCCATAAATTCAGCGTAAATATCAACTAAATTATTGCGCCAAATTCATTATTTCAGACGATTCACATGTTATGTGACGCGCGTCATACGAAAACACCAATCTACACATTTAAACATCGTCTCAGGTTGTAGGATATATGCATAACTTAAAATTGTTTAAAGTAAAGACGTAATACAAGATTTATACAGACTTTGGTTGTTTCTCTTTGCAATAAAAACGCATGGACATAGCGTCACCCACTGCTATGGTAATTTCATGCAGGCCTTTTTCTATTCCAGCATCATGAAGATAAGCGATGCACATCACTTTATTGGACTGTCCAAGAGGTATCGAAATGTCATTATTAACAAATATGATGCAGCCTCATATTTCTCATGATAGATGAATTAATAATTAACAAACAAAACAAATAGATAGTTGTTTTGAACGTACACAATTTCAATGTATAACATACTTAGCAAAACGCTACCAGGCTCATCATATACAATAGAAGACCCGTAGTACACAATCAAGCAACCCTAAAAAAAGCAATGTAACACAAAAATAAGGCTATGGATGCCAACTGTTTTAAGACGATTGGGCTAATTATTCTTTGGTCTCAACATTTGCACCAAAATACCTTTAATGACTTTGGAACTAGGAAACATGATGAAGGACCAACAATAATCTGGAATAGCTCCTGTTTATCTAACATCCTGATGTGACCCTGAGAAAATTGTGTCAAAGTTGGTGTGGTCGTAATAGGTCAAAGATATAAAGTTGTCGCGCCTTTTTTATTTGTTTATTCCAATTTCCGAGGGTTTTGACATCAGACAAACACTTGATTGATCATGTCATTTTAGCTTTTCTCTTATTTTCAGGTTTTTGTGATGAAAAGTTTTACCTATACATCCTTTGACAAAAACATGTCCACTGTTTTATTGCTTCAATTAAACACTTTATTCTTGATACAGATAATAGTTTTGTTATTGGCCCTTTCTGACAAAGGTAAGTATTTGATATGTTTGCTAATGACCTCTCTTTGATACTTTGTAAATAGCAGTCCGGCGTACGAATGAGCATTGGAAAAACAGAACACGTAACTTAACCCTTTACCAAACACCAAATTGTCGACTGTTCCAAATAAAAAGAGTTTGCAGACGACATTTCAAAATGTGATGAATTTGAAAAACAATCTCATAGAGTTGAAAACGGTATGGGGAAATGAGAAATTGCTCGTTAGAACAATTTCTCCTTTTCTCACAATGTTTTCCAGAGTCGTCTGCAACAGACTGGTCAATTGTCGGTATTGTTTGGTAATGGGTTAAGGCAGGCTCTAAAGTCAGTATTATGGAACAACTAGCTTTTGATTGGCTTACACTAAGCTGAGTCTGCTATGTACCTATCAAAAGTCGAAGTGGAAAAGTTTTACTCGGAGCTCAAAACGTTTTAAATGCGATTTCCTTCGAATATTGTCTCAACAATTCATTGAAATATTGTCAAGAAAGGTGGTAACTTAAAAACAAAATCTCAATGAAAATGTTAAAGATACTCGCTAGAAAGGGGAAGATATAAAGGGATATTATTGAAGATAATATCTGAGCATGTATATTTTGATAGGTTGTAATGCGATATCGGGTTTAATATATAGGAATTCTATTTGTACTATAAATAAAGCTGACTTCTAAATTGCAAAACGTTAATGGGAATAGTTAATACGAGGTGCAGTGTAAACCGAGCATGTCATTTGCATATAGATGACAAACGAGAAACATGTCTGTGTTAGTGTTTTGTTGCATTTGCGTCGACCCATTCCTCCATGTGAGACAAAACGGCCATCCGAGTTGCACGGTCGACCCATTATTTCACACGATAGAAATGGTCATCAGATAAAGACGGTTATATTGTATCTCTATGGAGCGTTGCTTTTGTCGCTAAATTTCTCTTTTCAATTAAAAGTCATCTGAGGCAGGCTTATAGGAATGGGAACATGTTAGGGACTGACCTGTAAAGCCATCACGATTTGTCGTTAAACGTTTCAAAGTCGTTCCCTTTATAAGGACCCTTGTTAACATTGTGTAAAGGAGATTGCAAACTCGGGTATTCAGTTCGAGGGCTGCAAATTTTGCCAGATGCATGTACCAATTTCCATTAGACAATCGAGATACGTGTATCATGAAAATCACTCATGTTAATCAATGGATAATCTTATCAAAATACTCTTTAACCAATAATCCAATAGTCTATATGTTTACATATGTCGTCCGCTGGTGCTGTCAACTTTGGATCAAAACATATTTTAGACCCAGGTCCGTCAAAATATGTCCGATGTTTAAAACCTCAATGTGAGAAAAATCACTACCTTAAACCATGGACCACTATCGTCCATTTCAAAAAGCAGTAAACGGTCCCAGAATATGGCATTTCATGTGGTTTCTGTTCATCCGTTTAACCCTTAACCAAACAATAACGACATTTAACTAGTTTGTTGCAGACGACATTGTAAAACACTCTTAACGAGCAATGTCTCATTTCCCCACAATGTTTTCTGTCCTATCATCAGATAATTTCTTAATTTCACCACATTTTGAAATGTCGTCTGCAAACTCTTTTAATTTGGGACAGTCGAAAAATTGCCGTTTGGTAAAGGGTTAATACAATATAGGATCAGAGTATACGTGAGTAAAACAGGTTGATCCGGGACGAATCTTTATCAAATACCCTTTCAGACCTGATTTATCAGAAATCGACAAAAATGGTGCGATCTGAAAGGAAGTTGTTGGATTTATCACGAGAATAATGCCGCCATACGTCATTGGAGTGAAAGGGGGAATTCAGTTAAATTGATTTCTTATCTGATTTGTCCTTATTTCGACAAACCTATCTTTTCCAATAGGGTAATTAAACCAATTCCTCCATGAATGACAGGTGTCTAGAAATGAGACGAATTTCCAAAGTAAAGTGCTTTGTTTCTTTCTGTTAGAAATATATATTTATTGATTTTACAAATATTTCTTTGTGATGAATTGAGATTCACACCCACAATGAATTAATCTTGTTCTAGATAGTACGTGAAAAAAGGCTTCGAATACACAGCACAGTCTTCACATCTGAATAACCATAGTCTCGTATCTGAGGTAGAAACTAACGAAATCATTGTGGCAAAATAAGAAATTGCTCGAAACGAGTAATTTCTCATTTTATCACAATGCTTTGTTCACAGTATTATAAACAAAATGTTATATTATTCATCGTTCAATTGTCAAGTGCTGTTGTAATCAAAGGGGTAGGTTCACTAACTATCGAAAATGGCCCAATGTCAAAAATGGATGAATTCATCACAAACTTGTGTCTGAGGCATGGGTTGACTGAAAACAAGTTTGTTTTTTAGATTCCTGCATAGTGGTTGCCATGGCAACGGAATGCTAATTACAAGGAATTTGGTTAAGTCAAATTTTGGTTTTGTTATTACAATGAAAAATACATGATTTACAAAAAGAAAATATTATCAAACATCAGCATTTTATTTTTAGTATTCATATTTCGGTAACCATGGTAACATGTTGCACATATATCAAATACTTCGTTTATGTGTTTAACTTAAACCAAATTCTCACAAACTTAGTTGTTTTTTAAGTAATTGTCAAAGATGTCATAATGATTAATATATGTTCATTTAAACATCAACTTCTTGTAACTATGGTAACTAAGAACTGTTAAATGTAAACTAAGGAACGTTCTTAAACAAAGTAAATGTGTATTTCAAAGATAATTTGCTTTTGAATTTGCATCTATAGTATCTTTAATATACTTTTATCATACCTTGCCGTGTAGAACTGATTTGCTTATCAAATGATAACCATTGTAACAATATTCAATTCAGTGTTTGTATAAACATTCTATAAAATTGTACATGTTCTTAACCACAGACTTACAAGTCTAATGTATGATGGGTGTTTGAAAAAACATCCGGAAAAAGGTTCATAACTTATTTATTAATGCGAATATTTGAAAATTTTCAAAATTGATAGTTTGATATTCTATGCTTATAAACCCAAAGGGAAATATGATACAAATTGCTCTGATGCACAATCCATAGTCACTGTGGCAACGTCAAGTAACTTTGAGCGGGACAACGTCATGTAACTTTGAGCTGGGCAACGTCATGTAACGTTGAGCGAGACAACTTACTTATAAAGGAAATATAGCATCTGCAAAATCTGTCTGAAACAGTAGTTTGTTACATCTTTTTAAATTATTCTTGTTCACATAATACACACTTCTCCCACCTACGTATCAACCTATCAAAAATGACCTGAAATGTTCTTGTAGAATTTTACGAACAGTTTCTCTGACAGCCGTGGGTAGGTCATCAACTTCTGCCGCGCAACTTTGATTTCAAGGTTGGGAATACAGGTGTTTTGTTTACTGTGTGTTGTATGCAAATATGAAAGGTGAGTATAAGAATATATTTACGTGTTTGGCAAACAAATGATGCCAACATTGTGACCATCAACTTTCCAGTTCTGGTGACATACGATAGCCTATGCTTTATAAGCCTTTATAACAGCGTTACGTCTAATACTCGGCAGAGAAATTGCAGTCAAAGACCGACTGTTTTGAAAATGTTATCATATACCACCAGAACCAGAAAGTTGATTGTTAACCCATGCCGGGTACACAATGTGGCTACTATTGGCAAAAGTAGGTGAAAAAAAATACTTGTGGCGCCGCGTGAGTGAGTGAGTGAGCTATCTTGTTCGGACATAGGATCATAAACATTGGTCATATGATCATCTGGCCGGGGGATAGTCCCACCAAATATGTGATGGAATAACACATGTTAGAAAGATGATTTAAACAATCCTCATCACTTATTAAATGACAAATTATAATATCGACATGTAAGATGCTGAAAACCTATATGTATAAATTCTCGTGTAATGGGCGTAAGGGGATTCGTTGCTTTAATTGCAAAACTTGGATCATTGATGGTAATGGGTTGTATTTAGACTCTCCTTTCTACCGTAATGTGATAAGAATGTTGACCCATTATATAATATTGGAACAAGGCGCTTTGTATAGGTGTCCCATCTAAGACTTTATTTAGTTGATTTTCGTTTATTCTGGGCAAACGAAGATTTCGCAAAACGATGTACAAGTATGCCCCTAGATAAGTGTTTGCCATGTATTGCTTCCAATTTCAAGGTAGAGATGAATAAGCTTTCTCAAGAGCGACTTGCGCTCTGTAAAGACTGCCAGACAAACAGTAGATATATGAATGATCAATCCAGAAAGGCTTTATGGACATGTCAGGTAATAAATTAACAAGGAATATTCTATGCTTGTTTTATGGAGATTTTCACTTTGTCAATAATTGGAATGCAAATATCGCCAAACTGCTGTCCAGTAAGTTCAGTGAGAACTGTAAAGTCGCTGCCAATTATGTTGCCAAAGTTCAAGGAATAATCTTTAGTAAGTCATGCATGTCTACTATTTTGAAGATCTTTCATGACTGTCCGAATAAGATATAGTTCATCTGTTGCTGTAAATTCATCTGATGCTGTTTGAATAGTGAAGACTGTGGTTGGTTATAGTGAACCCTCACTGATATGCACAGTACACGACCTTCCATCAGACGGAATAAAAGTGTTGTGTTCAACAAATGCCAAAAGTTGACCCCATGTTGAAACATTGTCCAACGTCTGTCCTAATTGCTGTTTACAAACAAATTGTCTTAAATGGCTGTAACTGGTCGATACAATCCTAAAAGTGATAGAAGATGGACTGAAAAGCTATTAATATTATGATGTGTCTAGGACTAATATATGCCTGACAAGCATCATCAGAGACATAGATAACATGCCTCACTGAAAAAGAAGAAAGGGTATGAATAAATGGTCCCAGACATTGTTCACATGGAAATAAATTGACCACTATGATTTAAATAATGCAAATTGATAAAGACTACAGATTGACGTGGTTGATACAAGCCAGATATTGGAATTAAATAGAACATATGCCGTCAAATAAACCACTGAGCTATTCCTGCAACTATTTGAATGGTAGGAATTTAGTCTACACCAAGTCAACTTTTTCTAAAAATAGATTTGGACCGATGTTATATTTAATCAAAACAATAAAGCCTTTATTTCAAAATATATCCAACTCATCATTACAATCGAATATCAATCAACTTATGAATTTCCACTTCTTTCAAAAGTAGAACCATTAAGATAGAGACATAGACCTGATAAAGCTTATAACTAGATCTCATAGTTTGACAGTTTCGGTAAAAACTAGCCATATATTCGGATAAGACCCCTTTCGGGTGCCTCGAAAAATGCCGATATATTTCGTGTTTTATAAGTTAGCACAGGAGTAATTCTCGCTAATCATATATGCCAATGTAAATCAAATGCTAAGCTTAGATTTGAGCTGCTTACCTTTTTGAAAAATGGGGTTTATGATTGCAAAAGCCGCGAACGCTTCGAAATGGAGTGTATTGTTTACATCGTTCCGATGGAAAGTTTTACATGTTATTTTTACAAGATCGACAAAATATGGGAAGGTTTGAGTTAAAAAAGTGTTTAAAAGGATAAATTATATATTTTCGGCATAATTTCTCTCTCTTTAATGCTTTTTTTTTTACAATATTCCACATTGTTACTTTTCCCTTGTAACGTTGATATAGGAGATTTTACGTCAATTTTTGGAAGAAATTATTAAAAATAGAATATGAGCGCATTCGAGTTCCACGACGATTTTTACATCATCTGTTCATAATTTTACAACGTTTCCAAAAATATATATTTTGTCGTGGTACTCGCTTGCGCTCATATCAAGAATTTGAGAAAACATGTCCAAAATCTTGCAAAAACGGTGAAAAGGACGAAACCATGATACCTTTGGAGGGTTATAAAAAGTGATTTTTTTGTTAATATGATAAAAAAATATACTTTTCAAGTCATTTAAGCCTTGATTTCAACAAAAAACGTCATATTTTTTTGTTAACACTAATTCTCATTTTTTGCAAAATTTGAGGCCAATAAATGGGGTTAGTGAACCTACCTCTTTGACACTACTCAAAATAAAAAAAGAAATGGTTGAAAAAGGGTATAGACACATCTGATATGCGTCATATACATTAAAAGTGCTTGTTCATAAATTTGAGGAAAAATTGATTTCTTTAAACTGCACAACAGCTGTATTGTTATACGAAACGCATTTGAGAATAGTCATTTGAAGCAAAATTACATCGTTTTTAATTATTTAAAGTGTGTATACAGTGAATTGATACGTGTTTAATCCAAAAGCGAGATTTAACACAAATAAACTATACACGCCTAGCTAAGTTGACGCTTCCTGAATTAGTTATTCTTTCAATATACTAATGATAGTAAATCAAACATCACAACAACTGCATTGTTCCAACGACATTTTGTTTTGACGTTCAATGTAATCCTTCTGTGAACAAAGACCTTAAACTAAGCTATCAGCATTACTCATAGGTCAAACAACAGTTGCTTCCACAACAATTTATGGTCAATTATGTTCATAGATCAAAACACTCCTCATGGTGTCCAAAGTTCGAAACTCAGGCTAGGCCAGTATCCTTGCCAACTTCAAATCATATAATTGTTGCATGATCTGTTCGTCTTTCACCACTGAATAACGGTGTTTATAGTGAGCCATGTTTTAAGCGACAGGTGTTTAAAGGTATGTGAAACGGGTATTTAGACTGAGGCTTGAGTATTAATACAGGACGCAAGTCATTCAGAAACTAGAGCTTTCTAGATGAATGGCGTCCGTATAAAGCCTTAGATGTCTTGTACACCACGATTGAGTTGCCTTTAAATGTGGTGCCTTAAAACAGAAAAACAACCAATGACACATAACATTATAGTTTGCATGCTGGAAAAGAAGTACCAGAATCATCAATAGGTGCCCTCCCCGTCGAGAAATAACTCGATGAAAACGGAAGTAACGCTCCTTTTCTCTTTGACCCAGGGTCATTGTAATAAATACGAAACAATATTGACAAACATAAATCTTAATCATTTCATAATCTCAACATTTTCCTTGCAGGCATTCCCTTATAACGACTTAAGACATACATGCATTTAAAAAACTTTAGGAATGGTGTTACAAAAGATTAAAATTATCGTTAAGCTCAATGTATTGCAACTTCTAACCAACATACCAGTCAAAGTGCATTACAATTTCATAATCGTCTATATTTATTTTTTCAATTTAGACCCGTAAAACGATTTCATTATATGGGAAGGTTTTTCGCCGACCAAAACTACATATGCAAAGAGAATGGGGCTAGGGGCTTGAAGATTGAGTTTATTTGGCGGCGATTATGTGATTTGTTTAATTATGATGTTATCGACCCTATATCTTAAGATCCACGCGAAAATGATACTATTTCGTACGAATATGGCACCATTTGACCCGATCATCATGGCTTTATTTACAAATGCGGAACTAAAGCTAGTCTCGCCTCGCTAGCTCTATCAATAACATATCTGGCCTGGAATACAAGGGTTCGAGACCTGGGTACCGTTTAACTAAACATTTACACTTGAATGTGCGTAGCTTCAAAATAAAAGACCCTCTTATTTCAATATTCGGCCCAGCAATATGGCACTTAAACACATCATGGGAATCGTCTCTCCGATACGCTTCCAATGATTTATTAGATTACAATAGTGTTCCTTCATACAAGATAGTACCCATTTTCACCATTTTCGACTTACGCATATATTTTCCTTAAATCGTTTAGTTCAGTGAATATTCTTTCCGCCATTTAATGGATCAGTGCGACATGACTTGCTTGCTTCTCATAAAATAACTGATCAATAATATTGTTTATGTTGGAAACCTTTTAGCAAGTCGAAAAGCAAATAGTGCTTTGCTAATAGAGAAAACCCAGAAGAATAGGTGGGTCACACCCTCAAGAAACTAAGTAATCTGACCGGTGTACTTTTTTTCTACAAAGCCACACCATGAATGGTTTTATCATACATACCTACTTAAAATGACGCTACTGAAACAGCAGACTCGATAAAGAATTGTGCAAAAACAAAAATTGTGTCATTGCTAGCATTGAGCATTTTTTTCTTTTTTAACACAATGATTTCTCTATTACATATTTTTTTAAAGGAACACCGTTTCATATCAAATGGGATAAAAACAGGAAAATACTCTGACAACTCTTGAAACCTCCTGAAAACGTCTTGTGTGTTTTTTATGATAGCTTAACTCATGTATTAATTTGAATAACTTACACACTTCTAAGTGCTATTCTAAATATCAAAATTCGACAGAATAAAACAGTATTGTTCATTGAGTGTCATTACAGTGAAAAATAACGTTTAATGTCGGCATGTTTGAACGTCATCTTACACATTGCCTTAAGGACACATTTTGCTATAACTTCGGTCATATCTTAAAGTTATCTGACTTTTCGTTCGGCCTGGAGCCAAAATAATCAATTTCACCTCCTTTATGGCAATAGAATGGGTTCGATAACTTACTTCTAGTATTGACTAAGTCGGATAATACATGAATTTTGGTATACCATACTCAGCCGTTTTGTCACTCTATTATCAGGCTCAGGCAATTTACAAAGCGTTTGACGCAATATCGCAGATACCCGGATGAGAACTTGGCATGTGATGTGATACCCCTAGCGGAATAATGGACCCCATGCTGATTGTCGAATCGTACTCAAGGTTGGTCGTACAAATAGATACTTTTTTCTTATTGATCGCTTTTAAGAATGTGTCACCGTTTAGTCCTTATTGTGCTTGAACCGACTTCATCCTTATGCAAACAGGTTAGATCCAGGCCAGTCGCCAATTTACCTGGCAGCTGGCCTGTGATCTAACCTGTTTGCTAATCTGAGTATCTTTCCTCTTATTTATTGTGTTTAGTATATGGTATCGTTTAAATCTTAATATGCGCGAACCGACAAATTGGCGGTTGGCCTGTGATCTAACCTGTTTGCTACTCTGAGTATATTTCCTAACAAAAATTAAGCAGATATTTTATGTTTCGGAAAGCAGTCGATACAAAATTTTATTTTGAGTAAATAACCCGGCATTGTCAGGGTTAAGTCTCTCTAACATTACAAGTGACATTTCGTCTCTCGAGTGGAACATTTCCTGTTATCGAATAGAAAAAATGATTCTCTTTTATTTGGAAGGAAACAGATACGACTTTTTAGATTGACAAAGGGATATCGTGCTAGAAACATTATAAAAATCATTACCTAATAATAACGACATTCGACAGGTTTATTGCAGAGGACTCTTGGAACAGTGTGGGGAAAGGAATAATTGCTCTTAACGAGCAATTTCTCCTTTTTCCCTCAATGTTTTCAGCCCAATCAGAAGATTATTTTTTGAAATGTCGTCTGCAAAATCTTTCAATTTAGGACAGTCGAAAATTCGGCGTTTGACAAAGGGTTAAAAATAATCTAGAAGTAGCTCGGTTTCTGCAATCCTTCATTACTAGCTAAAGGTAGACATTGGGCTATTGTATGACATCACATTAACATTCCATTGTGATATTTGGTTTCCTCAAATATTCGTTTTGGAACCTTTCAATGAAAACCAGTGGGCATCATTCAAGAGATTAGGTGCACGTATGCGCTAACAATCGGAACTACTCGGGTATTTACGTGAGCTGAGAAATACACATTGGGTATATCTCAGGGTTAGAATTGTTCGGGTAAATCGTCCCAAGCATGTAAGACATTTCTCTAAGCGTTCACATTAACTTGTTCAATGTACATATGAAAATGTTGGGCATCATTTAAAATATTTTTTTTATCGGTAACCCATACGAAATGGCGAAATTATTAGTTGTGTCATGTATAGTTGTTTCTATAATCAAAATAAACGAGTTTTTAGATTTCTCATTCAAAATCTACTTTTGAAAACGAAAGTAAAGTGACGTCAATCTCGTGGGGAACGATATAGCGGCATCCATATATCAGAGGCGTTTTCATTGGATAGACCCGATGTGTTCAGATTGAGGCGCTTAAAAACTGGTCATCCGTTTAAGGGTCTAGCGAGGCTGTAAGTCAGACGACCAGCAGCCAACCGCCCACGTTCTTTCGTAACCTTGCAATGTTCTTATTGTATGCGTTTTATATAAGAGAAAGCTGTATGAAAGAGAAAGAGGTATGAGAAAACTAATGACTTTAAATCTTTTATATTCTTTGAGTCGCTTACATATGTATAAAGAGAACCTTTTAACCCTTTACCAAACACCAAATTTTCTACTATCCTCAAATGAAAGAGTTTGCAGACGAGATTTTAAAATGTGATGAAACTGAAAAAAATCTTCTGATAAGGCAGAGAGCATTATGGGAAAAGGAGACCAATTTCTCCTTTTCCCACAATGTTTTCCAGACTCGTCTGCAACAGACTGGTCAAAAGTCGTTTTGTGTGGTAATGTGTTATATAATGCACAACGAACACAATATTCCTTTGTCAATCTAAAAAGAATATCTGTTTCCTTCCAAATTAAGGAGGAACGTTTTTCTATACACTAAAACATTAATTTCTCTTTGTGTTTATGGTGCAATAAGAGCTTTGTTCTAGATCGAACGTGTGCGGTTGACTGTTGGCTGTCTGATTTACAGAACTCGCGAGACTGTAACCCGGGTGACCAGTAATCAAGCGCCTACGTGCACCTTATCTCTTGAACGGTGCCCACTGGTTTTCTTGTCCGAATGATCCAGACGTAGATATTTCATTCAACACACAGTTACATCTTGGATCATCCGAGTTACTGGTTTTCTTGGAAAGGTTCCAAAACGAATAGTTGAGGAAACCAAATATCACAACGGAATGTTAATGTGATCCCATACAATAGCCAAACGATTACCTTTGGCTAGTAAAGATATATTGCAGCAACCATGCTACTTATAGAGTATTCTTAACGCTTTACCAAATTCCTAATTTTCGACTGTCCCAAATTGAAAGAGTTTGCAGACGATATTTCAAAATGTGATGAAATTGAAAAATAATCTTCTGATAGGACAAAAAACATCGTGGAACAATTTCTCCTTTTCCCACAATGTTTATTAGAGTCATCTGCAACAAACTGGTCAAATGTCGTTATTGTTTGGTAATTGGTCAAAATTTAGCAAGGGCAACTAGCGAAGCAAATCGATTCCCGTTAAATATCGTAACTACGTTGCCTTTAAATGACTTCAAGCGATATTTTTGATTGGCAGATATCTTAAATTGTTGTCTTTAATAGGTTTATACTAATATCTTAACGAAACGGGTAATGCCACTTCTTGTCCATTATGATTAATTAGCAAAATCCATGTCTACACGCAATGAAATTCGATATAAGCATGCTGTTTAACATCACGCAATAACAATGTCCGTACATATCGTGTACATGTTAATGTCATATCTACCCCATTGACCCATTACAAAACAATATAGACATTTAACCACTTTTTTTGCAGACGACTAACGAAAACATTGTAGGAAAAGAAGAATTTACTCGTGACGAGCAATTTCTCTTTTCCCACAATGATTTCTGCCATATTAGAAGACATTTATCCATTTCATCACGTTTTGAAATGTCGTCTGCAAACTCTTTCAATTTGGGACAATAAAAATTTGGAGTTTTGGTAAAGGGTTAAAATAGTTCATTCTAGACGTGTACTGGTAGGGGTCAATGAGTTGATTGATTGGTTGTTCGTGTATCGTTCTGTGTTGTTCTAAATTGTGATGTGTATAAGGAGTCTTTTAAATGTTTTACGACAGAGTAGGATTCTCCATTGTCTTACGTTTCGTCAATGGGTGTATGCCATCTCTGTGTAAATGGCATGTATTTTGGAATGAGGTCCGGGGTACCGTTTTACTAAATAACTTAAGGAAAACATTTGCGTTAGTCATTAGTGATAGACATGGATGGTATCTTCAATGAATGTACAATATTGCAATGCGACACGTCACTGGAAACGTCTTGCAGAGACGATTCCAATGATGTATTAATTTGCAATATTGCTTCGCCCAATATTGAAATAAGAGGAATTGTTGTTTTAGACTTACGCAAATCTTAAGCGTAAACTATTTAGTAAAACGGTACCTGAGTCTTTAGCTGGAAGAAATAAAGCTGAAGTTTAATAAAAAAAAAGCACACAAAGTTACTTGACCAGCATTTTCATTCCAATCATGCAATCTTTCAATAAACATAAATAAAAGGAATCCATAATAAAGAAACCAAATGCATATTTAGAAATACTAATATGACGTTACTACGTGGATATTCAGACGTCGATGATTTGATATCAAATTCAACAATAATTCATCAGACATGTATATATCCTAATGTCAACTGTAGTTTATTGTAGATATATCTATAATACATTTAGTGAGAATTATTTGTATTTCTTTACGTTTCATTTAAGCAAAATATAATAGTGAAATATTTCTTTCGTGAATTGAAATAAAAAGAAACAGACACAGTTCCTTCACGAGCAAATTCCTTCCAATGCCTGTATGGCTTTGTGTGATTCCTTTTAAAGAAGCACACGTAACTAAAACATGCATGCACGTGTGTAAAATAAAGTAATTCCCCTACCATTTTGTTATTCTACTAAATTGATAAATTGCTGGATATATATTTCTTTGTGATTATACACCACCAGCACTGTTGTAAAGAACCATTTATAATTTGATCAATTTATAAACCCCACATCTAGAATTGCGGTTCGCTATTGTATTTTCATAACAAACACATTTAATCGTAACAAAGTAATAATTGATATTCAAGTGTCAAAGCAACACCATCCCTCTCTGGAAGAATTCTTTGTAATTCGTGAAAATCCTGCATCGAGAGCTATAGTTAATATTTTTATATTCTCACCAGATGAAATGTATTTTGATCCTAATACATGCACTATTCCAAAAAGAAACTACGGGAAAACCTTATTTTGGTGGTGCTCACTAGAACTGCCCTGTCGAGTAAAAGTTTATTTCATGACTTGAACAGTTATGGTGCAACGTCATTACAACATATACACATACATGTAATAATGGACAATACATGTTAACACAGAAAGTGATGTCTCGTTAAACCGAACATGTCCGTTCAAAACAAAATGTCCGGTTTACCGAATCATCCGGACTAATGAAGCAGAGCATGTTCTTATACACATGAAGACATAAACGGTCTGTATGCACGTGTATACTTATGACCCTTAAGCAAACGCCAAATTGTCGACCGTCCCAAATTGAAAGAGTTTGCAGACGACATATCAAAACGTGATGAAATTCAAAGATAATCTTCTGATATGACAGAAAACATTGTGGGAAAAGGAGAAATTGCTCGTCACGAGCAATTTCTCCTTTACCCACAATGTTTTCAAAAGTCGTCTGCAACAAACTGGTCAAATAATTCCGTTCCCTTACAACTTCGTTTGGATTGCTAGACATCCGGATAATCGGGGTCCGGATAAACGAGGCTTCACTGTACTTATAAATATATAAAAAGTAATGCTAAAGTAGTTCTAGAAAAAGAGTACATAATACGATACGTAAAAGAAGATTTGATAGATAGAATTACAATTGTTTAGTGTTAAAACGTCATATTCATGCTGTGTATCTTTTATTTCCATATACCGTGTGATTTCTTTAATTTGCATGATTTGTATTATGATGTACAATGTTCAAGTCAAAAATACAATTCAGTTTTTACGGAACATAACCGGGGGCCATTTTATCAAAGGTCGTACGACCGAATCGTAGCTAATTTCTGTACCGTATTTGCGCAAGTAATGAAATCATACGATAATCATAGACGGAAGTCGTTACAACGTAAAGTTACTACTTCTCTGTGAGACATGCCCCTTATGTATGCCATGGTCTAACTTCCATCATTTAGAGACTGGGTGTTGGTAATGCACTACTTGATAAGTTCAATAAGTTTGATCACACTAGTGATTGAGTCTCTTGCTTTATATAAGAATAAGCTTTTCGTCACTTCCTCACAACCATTTCATAAAAAAGACTCAGTCTGAGTCCTTATTTCTGTGCTGATGTATTATCAAAACACAGTCACGAAACACGTTAAGATACAGACGGAGACATTTTGATTTGTTCTCTTTCGGTCAATTATTTTTACCACCCCAAATTTTCATTTGCTACAATACAGAGCTCCGATTCACGACACCAACCATCTATTCTCTATATCTATCGTTTAACAGCTCTCTAAAGAGAATGTAATATAAATTGCAAGTGACTCCGTTATGGGGGTACCGCGATACAGGAATTAAAAAGAGTAAGATAACAGAGACTATTCACAAAGAGGCAGAGCCGGATTTCAACTAGATCGTTTCTTTATTTCGTCGATAGTTAACGTATTCACGCTTCTGGATAGCATGTATGTGTGCAAAATGGACATGCCTAAGAGAATCCCTAATTGTTATACGTGGGGATCCATTCGTATCAACTCAGCAATTCCCGGCACAAGCCGGTAGATATACCTGGTCGGTGGTTAATGAATATATCAGAAATCCTGGCGAAATTCGGTCGTTTTCCGCCGGATAACACACTTGATTACATTACACACAGGGACTAAACATTTATTTATACGTACACAAATTGGTTAAATATCATAATTGAATGTGTGTTTTTTTGATAACTTCATTAGAGATTATCATATCAACACTTCTGTGTTTCATTCTTTTTTCTCAATCGTATCTACTCGGCAATCACCGGCTTGTGCTGGAGATTGCCGGGTATATATGATTGTAGACGGACATGCCCCTCGTCGCCGCCATGATACCGGACTACCTTTAAAATGGCTCCCTGTTTCCTCTGATGTTATTTCAAGAAATATTTGAGGGGTTCCGAATGGTTGGGGTCTATCCCATGGCGGTACGTCTCGAAACCTTGATTCGGTTTCGCACTGCAATTAAAAGTGTGGGCAGAAATAACAAGGTTGCTTACGTCAACGAATGGTTAAATACCTCTGCTCTCTCGCAAAACGCCATTTTGTGCATATGTACCTATCTATCATTCAACCCTTGATTTACCAGGCACGATATAAACAACTCCAATTTCATAAACAAGACTGGTAAAATCAATTGACCAATTGAACATTGAACATCGTTTCTGAGAAGAGAAAATTAGACCCACTCCCCAAAAAGACGCATTTAGACTCAAACATTTTCTTTTTAAGAATTCTCTTATAAATAAAATTGGAATCGTCATCTGCGACATGACAAAAGACGTTGTAAAGCGATAGTGCAAAACAAGACAAATGGCATTGTCTGGCCTTTAACGCATGGTAGCTACATTGAAATTATATGTCTTTTCACATGCGTTGATATATAATTACTAATGTTCGTGTGGTAGATGTTATGTTCATGCTTATTACATATAATACGGATTGATAATGATTCGGTAACCTGTCAGTAAAAAGTCAATTGACACTTTGTTCCGCTATTTACATTGTATATATTCGTGTTTTGCATTAATCTTGCAAGGATTGGTGAGGAAAAACCACGTCCTCCTACAAACACGTGTGTTTGTGATCCTGGGTAAAATCTACTCGCATGAGGACACATAGTTAAAAAAACACGTGCACGCGGTGTGGACATTTCGCAGTGTGTGTTATATTTATATGTATACATTGACTTAGTATAGACAAAAAATAAAGGGATCGAGTTATAAAACAATAAAGGATTGTGTGAGAGTGGGAAACGATGACCAAATCTGAATAAAAGGTAAAATTAGAAAAATTTACAAGAAACTTATATGCTCAATTGTATGTTAATGTGCCTTACTTGTATCAGAGACAGAGGTCTAGCTAAGATGCGTTTTTTACTTCATTAAGGTATTCCACCCCTGATGGAGAAACGTCCAAATAACGAAGTCAGAATTTCAACAGAACAAATGCCGTTATAACATAAGTTTCACTTCATTTAAAATTTTATGGATTGATAAATTTATTTTTGCACCTTTCACTCAAAGCAATTTGGGTTTCAATATAAAAGATGACAATGAAGTGGGGGTAATTACTATGGATTTATCAAAACCAAGCAAATTCGGAAAATTGATTCGGTGAATTCCTTTGAAATTACAATTACTTTCATGAAAGTTGGAGGTTTGAATTTTGTGATGAGACAGAAATTCGAACCATTACTAAATCTTTTATAATTACACTTTACTTATGGGCTATACACGTATTTACTAGCATGCAAATGACCACTAGTTTGTGGGGAAGTTATAGCTGAGAATCCATATTGGCACAGAAGTCTGATTGATTACGAAATATCTGATTGTCATTTGTTTAAATGCACAGCACTGATTCTTACCTGCATGTAAGAGTAAGATGTGAGTACGTATTGGGAAACAAATCGCCACAATGACTTAAATTTGAAATATCTACACGATACTCGATCAAATAGTTAGTTAATGAACACTGGAACTTTCATAGAGAGGATTGCCAAGAACGAGCAAAGCATCGCTTTTCTTTTCCACGAATACTATTAACGTCGTTTATATTGATATTTGTATTATGTTCGGGAAAGGAGGTTGTTTCGCGTGAAAATGTTTAATTGAATTTATTTAAAAAAAAATGGATTGTTTTCATCTCTCAATGTTTTTTGTTTTCGGTATATATTATTATGTGACATTGTCGGCGACTTTAAAGGGTTTAGGTAAAGGGAAAGTGCAGCATTATTCGCATATGCAGGGCATCCGGACTTCAAAATTAGTTGTTTAATCGAATATTCGAATACATACGAAGAGTAGTTTCCGAGATTTCCGTATATCGACTAAGGTATTCGTTCTCATCCCAAGTTGTTACCAATTTTCGTGCGAGGTTAAGAAGTTCCTTGAGAAAAGCAATATCTTCATGTTGCTCTGTGTTGTCAGACCAAAACCCAACTATAGAATTAAACAAGGATTTATCACAAATCTTATAATGAGGGGCTGTATAAAATGTGTTAGCGTGACTTCCAATACCGATTTATACCCAGTTCTATGGAACTTTTTTTCAACAAATGTCTTTGTCATGCTTCATTATAAAATCTTTCCCTGAATTTCTGAATACAAATCGGTGGCCTAAATCCACACATTGATCATTAAAGGATATGTTACAATAGTTGCTTATTTGTACACACAATTTTGGCTATTAACCCTTATAGTGCTGGAACCGACTTCATGCTTATGCAAACAGGTTGGATCAAGGTCAGCTGCTAAGTAAATAGGCGACTGGCCTGTGATCTGCTTGCTTCTCTGAGTACATTTCATCATCAAAGTTAAGAAGATATTTCAAGCTTTGGAAAACAGGCGACACAAAAATCTTTTTTTTTTCTGAAAGTTACCCAGTATTCTAAGGTTTAAACTATTAATTTCGTAAGACAATAGGGAAGATTTCTTTCTACCTCCTCAATTTTGGTCGGAATGATCAAGAAGTAGATATTTACAGCTTGGATCGTCCGAGTTACATCAATATCGACATCATTTTAAAACCATTTGATATCAACGTTTACTTGTTTATAAACCGAACGAAAGCAATTTAACGGAAACGATTTCATGGTTTTTTCCAATGACTAAGTTGTTAGGTAAATCGCTATGTAATAATACAAGCCGTACATAAAACCCATTATATTTTCTTTCATTACATTCAGCCAAATATAAATCATTTATACAGTAATCTTTTACTACGGGTAAAAGGAAAACAGAACGATTAAGTGTAGTAGTGTCCGGAACGGGCCACAGTTTATCGAGCGAAAAAGTCCGGGATCTAGGGATCTGTCTGGTATTCAGTAATATCTGAATGTATTACATAATTAATAAATACATCTAGTTTTATTAACTCATATAGATCTGTTCTTTTAGGATGCATTAACTGAATTATTTAATACTCGATTGGAGTATTTTACAGCAATTATCTTGCCGTAGTACATCAGAACAACGGTAATCCGGAATTCTTAAGTTAACTAACACACCCGGGCACGATAAGACCAATCTGTACGTACCAACCCATTCCGTAGTAATCAATCTGTTTAAGGAACCTGTACTACCTGACAACACATGTAATCGGATTACTGGCAATATGATTACTATATATCTCGTTTATTTCTCCGAAGAAAACGTAATGGCCTTTGTACTCATAACTTCGCCCGCTTTGTTTGGGGAATGCATGTTAATGAGGTGAATTAATCGCGTGTGTTCTATAGACAACTATATGGTGGAATTCGAATAACCATTGTGTGGAGAACCTAGAACTTGCATACGAACAGTCAACTTGCATTACGGCATTACTACTTATGTACACATCATTGTTTTGGTGAATGTGCTCTGGATGCCTGTATTTACAGGTCTCTTTTTGGCCCCTTATTCTCTCTGATGGATTATTAATCCTAAACGGTATCTATCAACCTAGCATTAGGTTTATGCAATTTATATGAATCACGGAATAGGAATTAGATCGCTATTTCTTAAAAAGCGTTTATCATCCCCGTCCCTTAGCCCGTTACCTTATAGCAATCTTTAACCTGTATACAAATCCAATTGACTGAAACCGTTCCCGTCGAAACGGCAATACTGAATTCGCCACACCCTCGTAGACAAGTATGTTTAGTCCCTTCGCTGCGTGCAATGTGAATTATTTTTCTGGAGTCGAATCAAGCAATTCCGTTTTCACTCATGGAACCCCATTGTTCTACTCGGGATGTACATGTTAATGAGGTAACTTAATCATCTGTGGTCTACGACCAACTGCATGACAGAATTGAGAGAAGTCATACAAACAGGTTATTTACTCTGTATTCGGTTGAAATCAACTAAAACCTTTCCCATAGGAAATCGTAGTGTAATTCGCCGTAACCTCTTATACAAGTAGATTTTGTCCCTTCGTTTCGTGTAATGTGAAATGCGATTGAATCAGGGAATTCCCTTTTAGCAATTTGAAACGCATTATCCAATTCGCCACAGCCTCATAGACAAATATCTAAGTCCGTTCAATGTTAATTCATATCGTATCATCCATTTTTCTTTTCACTCTTCAAGTCATTGTGTAATTCGCTGGAGCCTCATAGACAAGTATCTTGTGTCCCTTCTCTGCTTGCAATGTAACTCTTAATATGAATTCAAACCAAGGAATTTCCTTTTAACTCTTAGAGATCCATTGAACAATGCACCACAGCCTCATAGACAAATATCTTAAGTCCCTTCGCTGCGTTCAATGTCAATTCATATCGTATCAACCATTTCTCTTTTCACTCTTGGAAAGTCATTGTGTAATTTGCCACAGCCTCATAGACAAGTATCTTTTGTCCCTTATCTGCTTGCAATGTAACTCTTTATATGAATTCAAACCAAGGAATTTCCTTTTAACTCTTAGAGATCCATTGAACAATGCACCACAGCCTCATAGACAAATATCTTAAGTCCCTTCACTGCTTACAATGCATGAATTCAATTCTGCAATGTTCAAATACTGTAATGACTATTTACAACAATCATGCCGTTGTAAATCCACACAACGTGAATCCGGAATTCTATCAGTTACTTTATTTACTCACTCTCGTACGAGAAACCCCGATTTGCACAGAACCGTTGCTTAGAAATCAAACCTAATAAGGTAACTTATACCGTTCTACGAATGTAATGTACGAGTAATGTCAAATGCAATTATATAGGTCAATTTCCTTTACTACATTTGGAACTCATTGTTTAATTCATTTCATCCCCGTCAAGAAATATCTTTTGTCACTTCTCTTCTTGCAATGTAACTCTTTATATGCAATCAAACTAAGGAATTTCCTTTTAACTCTTAGAGATCCATTGAACAATGCACCACAGCCTCACAGACAAATATCTTAAGTCCCTTCGCTGCGTTCAATGTCAATTCATATCGTATCAACCATTTCTCTTTTCACTCTTGGGAAGTCATTGTATAATTCGCCGCAGCCTCATAGACAAGTATCTTTAGTCCCTTCACTGCTTACAATGCATGAATTCAATTCTACAATGTTCAAATACTGTAAGGACTATTTACAACAATCATGCCGTTGTAAATCAACACAACGTGAATCCGGAATTCTATCAGTTACTTTATTTACTCACTCTCGTACGAGAAACCCCGATTTGCACAGAACCGTTGCTTAGAAATCAAACCTAATAAGGTAACTTATACCGTTCTACGAATGTAATCCATCGATTAGTTTGACGACACGACAGTATGAGTTCTGAAGAGCTCGTGCGATTCCGTATTTTCCGGAGAAAACCGAATGGCCTTTGTACCCATATCTTTACCCACATTTCTACAACCATCTGCTTGGTGGAATTTAGAAAAGTAATTGTGTGGATTACGTCGTACGAACGGTTATGTATTCAATTAGCAATCAATATCCAAATCTATCGCATGGATCTTAGTTTAATTTCATTCAGCCAGGAATATGTTTTATTAAGATGCACTAATTCAATTCTGCAGTACTCAATATTCTATAAAGAGTATCTAAAACGATCATCTTGT
Organism: Cerastoderma edule; assembly: GCA_947846245.1. Taxonomy (NCBI): domain Eukaryota; kingdom Metazoa; phylum Mollusca; class Bivalvia; order Cardiida; family Cardiidae; genus Cerastoderma; species Cerastoderma edule. The sequence continues at coordinate 35,811,896 of OX401408.1, read as the reverse complement.
CGTAACACTTCTGTGCAACAAGAAACCGGAATCCTTCAGATACCATGTTTACTACGCACTCTCACGAAAAACCCGAGCTACACATACCCATTCCATTGTAAACAATCCTTATAAGGAAACTTTACTACCTCACTACAATGTGCTACAGCAATCTTACTATTGGCAATATAAATTCAATAGAGTTCGTTCGTTTCCGCGTTCTCCGGAGAAAACCGAATGAACTTTGTACACAGAACTTCACCCGCTTTACTCAGGAAAAACATGATAAAGAGGGAACTAATCTTGTGTGTTCTACCACCACCTATATGGTGTAATTCAAATAATAACTGTGTGGAATACGTATAACGAAACATACGAACAGGTAATGAACGTTATCTATTTATACGTACATGTATCCGAACGTCATTGTTTTTATAGGTGCTGGCGAAATGCAATGATTAGAAGAGACAAATTTTAATCTACCTGATTCTTTCTGATAAACCGATCCTTAGCAATAACAGTTGACCAAGCGTTGGGATTAAATAACTTTGTATGAATCACGAAATAAAGGAATTCGCTTAAGACCTTATTAAATGTAAGATGAACCCATTACCTAAGAACGGAGTTAACTCTATACTCGATTCGACTGAATTGAATTTCTGTCTCTTTAAATGCGATCTTATCGAACATTTTCTTTCTCTCTTGGAAAACCATTACAATGTTTATTCATTTTCATTATTCCTACAAAATATGCAATCACAATAAACAAGTTTCCTTTCGCTCTTGGAACCCCGTTGTGTAATTCCTCATCCTCATGGATCTGTGTCATTGGTCCCTTTGATGCTTATAATGTACGTTCTATAAAACAAGCATTATGCATGTTCCCTCTCGGGCTAAATACAACTATCGATCTGATGTATATGATATCAGACAAGATTAAAGCCTATTTCGATATAGCATTCTTAATATACAGTTTATTCTAATTGTTTTCAGTAATGTCCAGAATCTCAGGATTTTTGTACCTAAATCCTTCTTGAATGATAAATATTCTGTTGAAGTCGACCTTTAAGCTTAGTATTTAATTCTGTATCTATTACTATACCATCCTGATTTTCGTAATTTGATAATTCATAGAACTACTTATCATTGAATGTTCTTTCTTTCTCTACCTGCTGCATCCCCAAATACCATGACTGTCCCGACCGTCGTCTGTACACACACTCCTGAAGTGGTCCTTGTAGCCACGAATCAGACGACGCCTTCTCTGTAGCTCTAACTATGTTTGGGATGGGAAGTGGATTACGCTGTCGGTTGAAACCTTTCGCCACTACCACCATGTTCTGGACTGCTGTGTCTCGGCAGACCATGAAATCAGAATGAACATAATGTGAATAATGTTTTAATCTTTGGGAATCGCTTGGAGACCTCTTTTTACTGTGTTTCTTAATGAATCTTGCTTCTGCTTGTTTAGCACGCTAATTATTTTCACTATCAGAACCTACTCTTGGGTTTTCTGTATTCTGACTCAGTGTCCCAGCTTACAGGGGCTGTTTCTGTTAGTAGTACTAGGTTATTTGTCCTTTTCATCTTTTAAATCTAACTCTCTAAAAGAGCACCAATTTCTGTATGCGGCATTTAAGTTTATATTTAGCCGCAATTACTAGACCGTCTTGAATTCACATGTTGAACTCATACTGAAATGTATTTGGTTCATGTTTCAATTGAACAAGTGCGTTCTCTTTTTCTGCTTGAATAATATAGACTGCTTGAAGTCTTTCAGTTGAGAATCAAGATAAATTCTGAATAATGAGAACGCCCCTATTAACAAATCCCCGGGGGACTTACTTGACTCCTCAAGTGTAGGCATACTATCCAGTTCGTCCATGGTGACGTGGCAACTCTAGTTTGTTTATCATCTGTACTATAGCCCGCTCTGAACGTCGATGACCAATAAACCCGCGCTAGCGGTATATATATGACCATACATTCCGGAAACACCCGAACGTATCCGTAATGAAAACGGATATTTCCGTAACACAACCGAGTAAACGAACCTCACATAAATATATTTAAAGGGTAATAAAGGTAATGCATTAAACGTATCAAATGTCACATTACAATTTTTTTGCGAGCGTGTTTTACAGCCCGAAACCCCGTTAGTTTATTGTAAACCTTTTGGAATGAATTATCGATCTCATAAAGTGAATATCGATTTCATACCGATATTGAGAATTAATTGGAAATTTTGTTCGTCGTCATTTGTAAGCATGATAGAATCCGAATAAGGATGTTTTTACACGAATGGCCATTAAACTTTCACTCAAACAAGCTTATATTTTGTTTTGCCTGCTGAAGATGACGAATTTTGAATATATTGTGGGAGAAGATACAATTTGCTCGACATGAGGATCTTTTTTTTTTTATAGAAACTGTTTTTCCCGTTTTGTTCTCTCACCTAACACAACAACAACATATACAAACAAAGAAAAATATTGTAAACTTTGTTTTCTTCAAACAATTTTGATTGTCTTATACACATTATTGCTATCATCATAACTATCAGCTTACATTTAAACTTTCTTTTTATGATTTGATTTTTTTTATATGGGTTTTACATCACATCAACATTATTTCAGTTATGTAGCGATGCCCGACTCTTAATGATGGAGGAAGACCCGATACTCAACTGCCCATAAGGGCTGGTCAAGGTGGGTAGAACCATCGGCATTCCGTAAGTCAGTCGGGAGACTGCCTCTCATGAAAATCCATATCCCTCTCAGGATTTGAACCCACGCGAAGAGGGGCCATGTGATTTCAAGTTCTGTACTCTAACCACTAGGCCACGGAGGCCCCTGATTTGATTTTTAATGTTAAAAATTAACGAACGATTAAAATGGTGATTCCAATCCCAATTGATAACGTAAAAAAACGTTGATGCGTGTTTCAAGAGAATTATTGCAGTAAAATACGTTTCGGACATCTTTGAAAACTCTGTTAGCGTTTGATTGCATCTTGATTAGTAGAAGAGAGGAGCCGGGATTAAGTTTGGTTTTAGCAGTCGTGGCATTCGACAATTGTTCACAAATGTACTTTCCAATGTAATAGAAGCTGTATTACAGCATTCAGAATCATTTCAATTTTTAACTAAGGGAAGTAACGGAGGTAAAGGACTAAAACTGGACTTTCTTCTTTCTTCTCAATTCATTTCTGAAAACACGCTTTCAGATGATGAACGTTGAGGCTTTCAAGACAGGAACGTGTTTACTTTGTAGGAGTAATAACTACTGAGCTAGCTTATTTCGTTTACTAAACGATACTTTTCTCAAATCGCATTTTTATTGTAAAGAAACGTTGGTTTTGGACATTTGACTCGCGTAAAAACTACGTAATAAACCGGCATAAGAAGTAAGATGTGAAAATAAACGTTAGTATGCTAATGAGCTGCTGTGATGTAAATGCTTAAAAAGCTTTTCACGGCAAGCCTATTTTGTTGACACTCCTGAGTATATACTCGCCACAAACAACATCGTAAAATAGGCTTCAGGCTTTATTTTTCAAATAGTTAGCCATAATAGTGGTAGCCATACTAAGCGTTGCCTACTCGAAAGAGTTATAAGGCCTATATCACAACAGCTCGTATGATATATTTCTTCGAAATCGTTGACGGAAAAAAAAGTTCCAAGGAAAAGCATTAACAAAAATAGGAGTGAAGGAAGAGTCCTACCTGTGAAATCTTTATCGTACTTTTAAAAACTTCTCTGTTTATCATTCACAAAAAACAAATTCACCTTTGACATTCAATGGTAACACTTATTTTGTAAACGTAGAATTTAACATGCGTGTCTTTGCGGGACAGGCCCCTAGATTTGAAATTAAATAATCCGTCTCCATTTTGATTTAAATCGCAGTATATTTTAATTCCATGAGAGGTAGCCCCCATGCTGACTCACATTATGCCAAAGGTTTTACTGTCTTAAATTGCCCTTATGGGTTATCAGATCAACCCATAGAATGCTGGGTAATTCTAAAATATAGATTGTTGTGTCGTCTGCTTTCCAAAACCTTAAATATATGCTTTATTCTGATGAGGAATGATACCCAGAGTAGCAAACAGGTCAAATGACATGTCAGCTGCCAATTTACTTGTCGGCTGGTCTGGATCTTAACCAGTTTGCAGAGGCAGGAATTTGGTTTCAGCACTATGATTGTTAAACTCCTCTTTCATGATGATGAGTTTGGTATCGGAAAACTGAATAATTATTGTTGCGATGTAATACATCAAACGAATAAACCGAACTCTTCCAACTTGTAACTCATCGAGTGCAGGTGGTTT